>CAUYRT010039766.1:0-31151 GCA_963574885.1 Lepilemur ruficaudatus
CAAACTCCTGGGCTTAAGCCACCCTTCTGCTTCAGCCTCCCAAGTAGCTGGGACTACAGGCATGCGCCACCATGCCTGGCTAATTTTTTTTCTATATATTTTTAGTTGGCCAATTAATTTGTTTCTATTTTTAGTAGAGACGGGGTCTTGCTCTTGCTCAGGCTGGTTTTGAACTCCTGACCTTGAGCGATCTTCCCGCCTCGGCCTCCCAGAGTGCTAAGATTACAGGCGTGAGCCACCATGCCCGGCCACTAATCCATTGTTTAAGCAAAGTATATTACTGTTGTACTTCCTATTATTTGATTCATATCTGATTTTTTTCCTTTATAGTAGGTATTTTGGTCTTTATGTATTGCTTGGAACTTTGAAATTTGGAATAAATGATGAGTTTAAAAAAAAAAATTGAGCAGAGTATAATTGAGCAGAACGTACAGTCTTCCCATATTACTCCTTGTTCCCACATACAAACTACCCCACTATCGCTATATGCATGAGGTTGGTACATTTGTTACAATCAATGAACCTACATTGACACATCATTATTACTCAAAGTCCATAATTTATAATAGGGTTCACTCTTGGTGCTGTGCATTCTGTGGGTTTGGAGAAATGAATGACATGTACCCAGTATTATACTATCATACAAAATAGTTTCACTGCCCTAAAAATCCTCTGAATTCTGTCTATTCATCCCTCCCTATCTCCTAATCTCTGACAACCACTAATCATTTTACTGTCTCCATAGTTTTGCCTTTTTCAGAATGTCATATAGTTGGAATCATACAGTATGTAGCCTTTTAAGATTGGCTTTTTTCTTTCTTTAAGAAATATGCATTTAAGTTTCCTTCAGGTCTTTTCATGGCTTATTAGCTCATTTCTCTTTAGTGTCTGGATGTATCATAGTTTATTTTTTCATTCATCTACTGAAGGACATCTCGGTTGCTTCAAAGTTTGGCAATTATGAGTGGAGCTGCAATAAACATCCATGTACAGGTTTTTCTGTGGACATATGTCTTCAACTCCTTTGGGCAAATACCAAGGAGAGTGATTGTTGGATCATATAGTAAGAGAATGTTTAATTCTGGAAGAAATTGCCAGACTTAGGACAAATTAGGATGGGGAAAAAAAAACGAAACAAAAATGAAACTACCAGACTGTCTTCCAAAGTGGCTATACCACTTTGCATTCCCATCACCAATGAATAAGAGTTCCTATTGCTCCGCCAGCATTTGGTGTTGAAAGTGTTTTGAATTTTGGCCATTCTAATAGGTAAATAGTGGTACTTCAGTGTTGTTTTATTTGCAACTCCCTAATGGCATATAATTTTGAACATTTATTCATATATTTACTTGTTATCTTCATATTTTCTTTGGGGAAGTATCTCTTTAGGTCTTTTGCCCATTTTTTAATTGGGTTATTCATTTTATTAATGTTGAGTTTTAAGAATTCTTTGATAACAGTCCTTTATCAGATATGTCTTTTACAAACATTTTCTCTGAGTTTGTGATTTGTCTTCTTATTTTCTTGAAGATTCCATTGATTTTAAGCCACAATTACAAACAGGTAAAAAATTTTGAAAGATACTCATTTTAGAGTGTAATATAACAATTCATGCAAAGGTCTTGATGAATCAGCAGTGGCAGCCAAGAGGAGGGTTTAGACTTTGTTTTATTATGGAAATTAGATGACACAAGGTTGAGTATAATATCAATTTGATCCCCCAAATCATAAATCTGGAATGATGTGTCAGATATAGTAGAAAGAAATGTAATAAGAATAAACATAGAATCCTGTACTTAGGCTCAAACAAAACAAAACAACTCTAAAAATATAAGATAGAGCAGAACTGATTTACCATGTATATCTATGAAAAAAATGTTGTTAAAAATTGGCTATAGATCCAACAATGTGAGGTGATTGCCAAAAAGAAAAAAATAGAGAAGAGTTGCCATCTCATATCAAAAGTCACAAAAGGACAAAATTCTCAAGTAAAAATTATCTTGAAAATCTAGGATTTCCCATAAAGAACACCAATATATTTAGGGGTGTGGCTAAACAAACAAAATAATATACATCTTTAAACTCTCATATGACACTTGGCCCTCAGTATAAAAAGTGTTAAATGATGACACATGGGTGCCCAGATTCACATTTCTCATTTCATATTTACTCCGGGGCATGTGTTCACCAAGTGGGCAGGATCACTTTTTATTTATTTTTGCTGAAACATACAGTAGACTTAGTATAAATTAAATGCATGTATGATGTGGCTCCACTATAATTTTAGACTTGATTAATGTAAGAATAACTCGAACAGGGCAGATGAGGGTCCTGCACTCTTCTATGCCAGTCATTCTACATCTGGAACATCCTGTTTAATCTGTGTGACACAGTTATGAAGAGTTGCTGACAAATGTGTAGAGCACAGTGGTATCAACTAGGAATAGTTCTGGTGATATAACATCTTGTTCTATTAAGAAGAGGGATGCTTAGCTTGGAAAAGGCACCTTGAAAGGTGTCTTTAAATATTTGAAAGTCTGTCATGTTGAAAATGGATGAGATTTAAGATGTTTCCTCCTGAAGTCAATACAATTCTCTACATCTGGTCAACTAGTATGGAGCTCAGTGGGAAGATAACCTCCCTTTTTGGGGGAAACTGAAAATGTAACCAAAGATTGTAGTTGTTTTTTGGCAGATAAATCACATGATTGGCTTGTGTTACATTTTCAATCTACAAAAAGTATAATTCTTTCCGTAAGATCTATTTTCAGAACAGATCTACCTAATTCTGTGCATGCAAGGTTAAATTTTGCACCTTAGTGAGAAGCTTATATTTCCTCTTATTAAACGAGGTTTAATTAATTTTGCTCTTTAATTTTTTTTAAGTTTAGTTGAGTGAGGTGGGGTTTTTATTGTAATACCAATTATCTGTATTTGAGCTCCTGTTTAGCTTTTTATAATCCACAAATGAGATATACTTATTCTATACTTTTCATCTAGGATGATAAGGAGAAATGTTGGACAAGATGGGCCTGTCTTAGTCCACTTGATGATGCTTATAACAGAATAGCTAAATCCAGGTAATTTATAAGGAAAAAGACTTTGTTTCTTACAGTTATGGAGGCTGAGAAGTCTCAGGGCAGCACACGGTGAAAGCCTTCTTGCTGTGGGTGCTCTCTGAGGTGCCACAGGGAATCATATGGTGAAGGGGCTGAGCGAGCTAGCTCAAATCTCTCTTCCTCTTCTCATAAATCCACCAGTCCCACTCCCATGACAACCCATTAATCCATTAACCCATTAACAGGAATGATTAATCTATTTGTGAGGGCAGAGACCTCATGAGCCAATTACCTGTTGAAGGCCCACCTCTCAGGCCAGGAGTTCCAGACCAGCTTGGGCAACATATTGAGACCTTGTCTCTACAAAGAAAAAAAAAATTATCTGGGCATCTGTAGTCCCAGCTACTTGGGTGGCTGTGGCAAGGGGATCGCTGGAGCCCAGGAGTTTGAGGCTACAGTTTGAAGGGGATAAATATTTAAATCATAGCAGGAACTAAGTGCAAAATAGTGAAGGACTCCACTGAAAGCTCCTTCTAAACTGATGTAATCCATAAATTCCTGTTATTCTACATTTTGTCTATTGGAATATCACAAAATTTAGATATTCCATCTCTATGGCTTTTCCTCGAAAAAGAGGTGAAAAGTATGATCAAAAAATGAGCCTTATTTGTAATGAACTCTTCTTAGTGCAACTATGCTGGCTAATTGCAATTATTTCCTAATAACTTCCAAATTATTTAAATATGCTAATTTTTTTGTTGCTCGATATTGGTGTTAAATTAAGTTCAAGGTTTTTAATTTCTGGAATACATCTTTATCTTTCTTTAGAACATTGGTACTTTATCTTTCTTTAGAACATTGGTACCCATTTCCCACTCTTCTGGCATCTCTCCCATTTTCTGTGATTTCGCAGGAATCTCTGGTTAACTCTGCGTGAATGCTCCTGCAGGGCCTTCGGTTACCACAGCTGTGATTTTTCTGAGGTTAGGCACCTAAACTTCACGAAAACAGCTTAATTATTAGAGTGATTATGAATGGAAGTTGATTTGTAGGGTCAGTGTGCAAAGTGAAAGTTGAGTAGAGTCAAAAGTACTCTTGAAATCCTTTAAATTGCTCATACAGAACAAGGTTTTGGTGTACAACTCTGCATGTATATGATATGAGAAGCCATGCAGTGTACATAATGATACGCAATATAAAATAGTTTCTATGAAAAAAATACAGTGCAGACACTCTGAGGGCACCAAGCTGAGGCTCCCTGAGGAGCATCAAGCAAACTGCTGAGCTTGAAGTGAACTCAATGAATGAATAAACAAGCAAATGAATGAATGTGGGCAGATTTGCCCACTTTTAACGTCTCTGAGTCTGAGTTCATGCAGTTGCATTCCCATGAATACAGTATTTAATGCAATTTCAGTGTAATATGTCCACTACTTTGTGCTTCATTTCTTCCTCAAACATGCCTTATTCTGTTCTGATGGAGTAGTATATATAATAAATCTCAAGGGATAGAAATTCAGAATATTTGGTAACCTTAAGTCCAAAAAGAATTCTGCCTTTGGAATTCTGTCCAAAAAGAATGTCATGTGTGGCATTTTGTTTTCCATTGCATTTCTTACCCTTAAATCCGTTAAGAATTTATGATGTGAAGGCTTCGTCATGTTGGTCTCTTCCTTGACATCATCTATCCTGTTATTCACATTCTAAATCCTTTCTATTAAAAGACCATTTCCTCCAGCTGGAAGATAACATGAAAGAAGGACCCGTGTCCTCAATCTCTTACATTTCCTGGTGGTAGGGGTAAGTGACACAGAACAAAAATCCTGAAATTTTATTTAGAGGAAAGAGCCAAATGCTAGAAACTTCCAAACAGATTCAGAGGTAGGGGGGCCCATTTATCAAATTCTATTTTAGCAAAGAAAAGTAAAACGTTGAGAGATTATACAGATAATTCAGATAAGCACTCTTCTCCCCACCCCAAGCTAGTGATATTAAGAATAGTATTTAAAACCGAACCAAGCCTGGGCCGTTTGCATATTCAGCGTGCACACTGCGTTGTTGCGCGCCGAATTCTCACGCCAATTCTCAGCGTGTGAACTGCCTGCCCGCACTGCCCGTGAGGCGCAGAACAATAGAGTATGAAGCAAAACCTGGACAGCACTGTGAACGCCACACCGAGCCCAGTGTGGACTTCAGATGCATTCGATCTCCTGTGGCAAATAAGACACAGTGAAATGAAAGCCGGTTGTGTCTGCGGTGGCGGGGCGGGGTGGCCGTGGAGGGTGAGCAGGAGCACGTGGCGGCAAACCATCACTTTAAAAGGGTCAGTACGGCAGCAGAAAGGCAATAGAGAAAAACCTGCTGTGAAGTATTTCATTTTTGTGATTCTTTAACAATTTATAGAAGCGATGGCACATAAGGGAAGTTTCCTTCTCTTTGGGGAATCATAAATAAAATAGTGGTGTAATCAAAGGACAGAAGAAAAAAGAGACTTCAGGTATTTAATTCTTATTTACCTCCTTCTCCATTATGTATGACTCCCAGGCAGGCGGGAGGGTTACGGAGAACAATAACTCAGCCTAGCCCCGGCTGCCAGAGCCTCCCGAATTTTGAGCCTGCTGCTCTAATTTACTGCTTTCTACTCGGTGAATAGAGAAGGGTTTGAAAAGGTCTTACGGAAAAAAAAAAGTGGTGAGGTTTCTGCTGGATTCGCTATCAGGGCTTGTTCATCTCTCTGATCGATAGTCCTCTCTGTAGTTTAGGGCTGCACCATGGTCTCCAGAGAGCCCAAGCTTCCGCTAGGGGAACTTCCAGAAGCTTCTGCCTGAGGTGAGGGCTAGGAGTCAGGAATAGAGACGCTTAGACTGGCCTGCCTGCAGCCTTGGAGGTGTCAGGAGCAGCCAGACAACCTTGTGAGTGTGGGGAATGCCTTTTTTCTCCCAGCCCCTGGCCTGGAGTCCTGGCTGTAACTGTCAGTTTCTGTGAGGCTGTAACTACGCCAGCCACACTCAAGGCAGAATAAATGCTCTGTGCTGGTATTTTAGCAGTGTTCACTGGACATGCTAGGGAAGAATATAATGTGGTGAAAGGAGAGGTTAGCCAGGTGGGTTCTGCAGAAAAGGACAGAGGATTGGAGACTCAGAGATATCCAGAAACTAGAGAGGGACAAGCCCTCTGGACAGGTTGCCAGGCCTGTGAACTGCGGTTCTAAATTCTTCTCTGAGAGAAAATAGCCCATTACTCCTCAATTTAGTTTTGTTGAAATGCTTCAGAAACAAACTTCTAAACATTTCTCTCCACAGCATCCTTTACTAATAAATATGCAATGCAGAGAAATCATAACTTATGTTTGTGTCCCCGACCAGGTCTTATGCTTTGACTAAAAAGCAATGATGGGCCCGGCGTAGTGGCTCACGCCTGTAATCCTAGCATTCTGGGAGGCTGAGGCAGGAGGATTGTTTGAGCTCAAGAGTTCGAGACCAGCCTGAGCAAGAGCGAGACCCCGTCTCTACTAAAAATAGAAACAAATAATTGGCCAACTAAAAATATATAGAAAAAATTAGCTGGACATGGTGGCGCATGCCTGTGGTCCCAGCTACTTGTGAGGCTGAGGCAGGAGGATTGCTTGAGCCCAGGAGTGTGAGGTTGCTGTGAGCTAGGCTGACGCCACGGCACTCTAGCCCAGGCAACAGAGTGAGACTCTGTCTCAAAAAAAAGAAAATAAAAAATAAAATAAATAAATAAATAAATAAAAAGCAATGATGATTTACTATATAAGCAACTGCCAGAAGTTCTTTCTAGGCCCTTATAGTGATATCACCAATAAATGTTCATGCCATAATTTGGTAAGCATTATTGAAATAAGATACAATATTTTAGGAATTAATCACATATTCTAAATTCTCTCAACAGTATTTAACAACTTGTTGCAACAAAAGATTTTATTTTTTCATAGACTCATCACTATTAGGGTAACAAAAATGAAGCGCAGGACTGTCACTTGCGTGAGATAATTCAGTGGTATATTCCAGCATTGAAAGTAAAGCAAAAATACTGATGAGTAAAAAAAAGTGTAAGAATGCGGAGGGCTTTGAAAGCCATGGTGTTGTCATTTGTGTCAATCACAGTTAGTGACGGGGAGAAGGGATCATTAATCTCGTGGTCCAAGTTTCAGTTTTTGACATAGCCATACATTTCCCCAAGTCATTAGGAAAACAGGAGCACACAATAATTCAAGATATTTTCCATCCAACAATTAAGAAGAAATTTGTGTTAATAAAATGGCATGAGTTTTCTGTAAATATGCAACAGAGATTGTCTATAATTCTAGTCTGAAGTCAGAATTTGAAAAGAGAGCCATCAAGTATCCTTATCCTTCAGCTGGATGGAGAGTTAGGAAGTATGTCCAGGTGCCTGTGATTGGACAAAACAACAGCTATTTGACTACGAACTTGGCAGATTGGCTGTTATTCCTGTGGTTCTGGCATGAGGGCGGGGCCAGTGAGGCCAGTGAGGACGCCTACACCTCTGAGAACACTTGACTCCTAAGTTCTGCACCTTACACACTTCACCCGCCTCCCCTCGGTCTCAGCCCTGGAAAGTAAGACTGCTTATACGAGTTAAGTGGGCTCTCTATGTTGAAGATTAATCATGTCAGAGATCTGAAGACTAAAACAAAGCACGGCCTTGGAAATTGCAGTTAACTATTTTACTTTAGCCTGCACATATGTTAAATTTTTTTCTCCACCATGTACATAAAAATTCTCAGGTTAAACAAACTAAATACTTAAGAAAAATAAAATAATGCTGTTTGGGGACGGTTGATGCAGAACCAGTGGTAGAAAAATGACTTCGTGACATGGCTGTATCATCTTGCTTCCAAAGAGCTACTAATCCTTTTTGTTGGCATTTCTCTAATGGTCGCATATTGTGGTTAGAGAGCAAGTTGATTTCAAGTCACACTTTGTAGGTAGAAATCTATTTAATTTGCTTTGTAAATTCTTACCTTAATAGTATAAGTGAGTTGACTACTTAGGAAATCATTTTTGAAATGAGTGAAAATTTCTTCCTAATGTCATACAATGTTGGGATATAAGTTGATCAAGGAATCTCATTAATGCCTTTGCAATGTTCTAAGAAGAAAAAAGTCAGAGATGCATTATTTAATAGTGAAGAATTGATGAAAAACCTTTGAGGAGCTTTTGAAGGTGAAAAAAAATGTTTCTTTCAGATGGCTGATTTTGTAGTCACCAATTGCAACCACAGCTATATGCCAAAACTATATTGGCACAAGTGACTTATATCCATAAATTCTCTTTCATCAGCACAATTACCACGATAGTCCCTGGAGCACAGAAGATGCAGGCCCAAGTTTACAGATGCTCTCAGCATTTTCCTTTCCTTTTCTAGTCTTCTTTCTTTGGGGGTGTGCTTAGCCTTAAACCAAGGATTGTCTTCTCTTTGAAGTAGCAAAGATGTTTGCTATATAAGATTTTTTAAAAAAATTCTAGGCTCAGCCCAATTAGAATAGGTAGCTCTGATGATATTCTCTTAAAATAAATAATAAATTGGTAATCACAAAAGTTTTAAGGGAACTTACTTGAGTATCAGTTGCTAATTTCCTTTTCATTATGTTTACAAAGATTTTCTGCATCCTGCAAAGCCACAAACGACTAGCTGTGAATCTCTATGTTTCAGTAAACCCAAAGCAAATTACTAATATCGTAACTACATATAAGCAAACTGTTTCAATGTCAAAGGTTCAATAGATGGGGGAAAGCAAAGTGCTGATGACAGCAATAACTCAAATATCCACGTACGCTTGCCATCTCTTTTCTGCACACAGATTTCTTCTGAGTCACCAGCGGGAGCTTCCCAGGGAGATGCGGCTTTATTCCCTCATGGCAGACAGGAGGAGGATGCTGCGAGGGAGCTGATGCCACCTGGCAGCGATGGTCGCACAGACTGCTGGAGAGGCACAGATTGGAACCCAAGCCTCATCAGACGGCAGCTGTGACAGAGGCATATTTCAAAAGCGTATTGCAAATTTCACACAAGGGGTCTTTAAAATAACTTGAAAGTCTCTGTGGCTTTCACAGACTTTTAATTAAGAGAGAACACCTCTTCCTTGAAAATCAAGCACTATTTGCCTATTTTGTGTACTTAAAGGTAGGTAAGAATTTACAGGCACATTTTAAAAATCTGCAGCTGATTAGGCTTTTTTCAAATTTAATATGCTAATATTAATAATTAGCTCTTTCTAAAAAACAAAAGACAATAACCATAAAAGACACTTCGACACCTCACAATTAAAAGTTAAATGATGCTACCTCTGAAGACATTGCCCTCTGAAGTCAGTTTTCTTAAATCACTTGGAATTCTAGCAGACAATTGAGAGTTCACCCTGTGCTTGCCGTGTGAGCGATGAAAGGGCAGTGGTAATGGAAGAAGTGTAGCTTATGGGGTCTAACGTGCAAATTTGAGAACTAGCCATCTTTCTCATTAACTGCAGAAGAAAAGGTCTAAACTTCTATTTCCTTAGTTGTCCTCTTTTAGAGAGGGTTTCTGGATCCAGGTTAATCCATAATTGAGAAGGATCAATGGGGTAGGCTGTTTAGGCTACAGAATCATAGACAGAGGCAGAAACTTTGAGGAGCATCCAGTCTCTCTTTCAGCCTCTGTGTAAGTCTCTCTGCAAGATTAATGTCAGTTATGGGCTCTGAGGCTAACTTGGGGAAAGAACATCCACCTCTTTGCTCCAGTGTTTTTGCCACAGGTGGGTCCAGGGTTTGTGGAACCTGAAGTTTACGCAATTATGGGGCCCTTCTTTAAGCAAAATACAACAGAATTACAAATAAAAAAATTAAGTCCAGGGCCTTAAGGTCCTAAAGCTCAAGCTTCATTAGTTTCATGGTAAATCCGTCTGAGTGTCTACACAAATGCACAAGTTCCGCTTCCCACAGGCAGTGCTGTGGGCCAGATTGAGTCTTCATATTATTGAGAGTGTGTAGAGGGTTCTGTCTGCGTGAGATTCCTATGGGTTTCGGAAAGACAATATGACTTCTTTACCATGGAAGTCTAAAGCCAGTGAAGTCAACTTTTAGGGAAATGTAGAGTAGCTGATCAAATAGGATTAGACGACTATACTTTTATTTATTTCCATAGTGTCTCTACAAAATGCAGAGTTTTGAAAAGTCTGTAAAGCCAAAGAAACATATCAATCTGAATGGACATTTGACCCTTTTTAAATCAGTTGGGTGACCACATGCTTTATCCCTTGCTGGTGTACTAAGCAGTCACTCCAAACTGAAAGGGTGAGTCCCAATTTTATAAGGCTGGGAACCGAGTTTGAAGCATATGGTTAAAGTTGATCATTACAGGTTGACCGTGTGTCTACAAATGACTTCAATGGCCACTGCAGAAGAGTGCCGTCTCCACACAGGGACTACAAGAGCCCAGAGTCACGCAAGGGAGTCTGTATCACGGTAAGTAACAATAAGTCTATTCAGGGCATGACATACTTAGATACTGCCTTAATCAATTCAAAATCACTATATCTGAAGTTTTTAGCTAGAGTTGACTCATAGTGCAAACGTGACAATGTCTACCCAGAATTGGTAGATATAGAATGTATTAAACTTCAGTCAGGATGGGGTCAGTACCAGGGCATTACGTACAGGAAGAAAGAGTCCTTTCTATTCACTGCCGTTTGATCGCTTCCCTCGATGGCTCAGTGGACTCTGACAGGTCTGTGTTTTCAGTTCTTTCTTCCACAGTTCCTGCCCCTTTGCTTCCTCTTAGGGGCTCTTTCACACAAACCTCTCTTAATCTCTTGCTCTTGCTTATGAAATAAATGTTCAATAAAATGTGTATAAATATTCCTTTAATGCATATATCCTAGAAGAATAAAAACCCCACAAGAATTTTATCACTGCTCTGAACGTTATTCACTAAGTACTGTATTGTAGCACTTTGCAGTGCAGATGACCGGTACCAACTGGCTTGACTCAAAAATAGGATCAGGGCCATATGGATGGTAAGGGAAATTGAATTAACACTCTTATAATTTATAGGATGCTGTCAGAAATAAATTCTGGTTGCTGTCAGAAGCTGGCCAAAGTTGAGATTATCCAGCAATATTTCAATGCTTACCAGCCCTGGAACAGCATAGGGAACAAAGCTGTATTTCACCAAATTAATGACTGGAGTTCAAGACCAGGAGGACCAAAGTAGGACAAGGTCAATTTGAATTTGTAGGATCCCTCTTACCTCACAGAATTGTTAAGGGTTGAGATTATCTATATAACTACCTTTTGTAAACTATAAACCCCTATTTAAGATTTAGGCATTATAATTGTCTGAGGCTGGCATACGTTCAAAGTGTTATGGGAGAAGGTAAAAGGAAGAACTGTCCTTAAACTTGAACCCCATTGTACAACTGATCTCTTCAAACAAACGCTGATTTGTCTGTGGACAGGATCAATTAGAAAACTTTTACTGTGGTGGATTTAGGTGTTCAATAAGATGCAGCGTGAATTAAATGGTGAGTTCTACAATCTGCTTTGGTGTGGATCTCACATGGGTTTCACATGACTAATTCTTTGATTTATTTCAAAGAGATGTTAAGGGCTTAGGATAGGTATTTTACCAGCACAGGGCTAAGCATGTAGTGGGGGTGCAGAGTTATGTATGTTAAACAAATGTATACATATTTGTAGTCCTGCCTGTCCTACTCTACAAGTAGGGAATAGTCTCAAAGAAGTCTAATAATTAAAACTAAACAAAATATTACTTAGAGGCAGATTTCTCTCCATTGAGAGACCATCATAAGACCCTTAGCTTGGTTGAGGGAAAGAACACAGAAAGGGGTTTTGATGTCCTCTATCTATTCATTCACTCCATAAATAGTTATCGAGCAATGGCTATATCCCGGACTCTAAGCTATATTTCGAAGATACAAAGATGAATGAGGCCTGATCCCTACCCATTGTTACCCTCATAAAGTACATATTTTTTCTGCAGCCATTACTACCACTGTGATGAAGGCAGTAGGAAAGAAACATGCAAGCGACTGAACAGGGCTCATACAGTCCCTGTTGGAGTTGAGAGCTACAGTCTAATGTAATGGGCACACTCAACAGGGTAGTTAATTAAAGGTGTCAGCTCTGATGGAAGTTTTTTTTTAATATATATGTAGATAATTTATTGAGCATAATAACCACAATTGTGGTTCTTTTTTTTTTCTTTTTATTGCAGCATATTATGGGGGTACAAATGTTAAGGTTATGTACATTGCCCTTGCCCCCTTCCCCACTCCAGTCTGATGGAAGTTTTGACTTCAGATATGTGCCTAATTGTAAAAAGAAAATACGTTTAAGTTACTCAGATGCACACACACACACACACAATGTGAGAAAGGGTGGAGCAAAAACAGATAGAGATTAACCATTTCAGATTCACTGTCTGCCTTTCAATCTATGGATAGACAATAGAGAGAACTAGACAGTGATGGCCCTACACCTTTCACACTACTCTTCAGGCATCTCTCCCTAAAAGGGTCTTAAATTTCACTGAGCATCTGTTAAAGAAAAAATTATGATACTGGTTAAAGCATGGTTAGAAAGACATTATTTAGAACCGCCAAGGTAGGTATAGGGATCAAAGGAATGGTCTTGCAGTGGGGGAGAGAGATTGGGCTCAACTCCATATACAGCATGGGCAAGTGGGAATTTGTAGCCAAGGAGTGAGGTGGGGGTCAGTGGATGGAAAATTACTAAGAGGAAACATCAGAAGTAAGGTGGATTCTCACTGAAGACAAGCCAGGGTGATCTGACATCACCTAGGTGGTTGTAGAAAATGAGGAACCCAGTCAGATATCAAGAGTGATCAGATATTGAGGGTGGGGGTTCTTGCTAAATTGACTCAGCAATTATATTTTATGCTGAAACTGTATTTTATAAGGAAGTACATAGATGTAAAACGTTTGGAAGCTTGACTAAGGTTTGGTCACGAAAAGAATCTCTGTCACATCCTTGTCTACTTCCAAAGAGGCGTATAATGTCTCACATGTGGTAGGCATTTCATTGTTCATACCACACAACTTCATTCTGTTCTGTGCACTTAGTATATTATCAATAGTTTCAGAACTGTACTGAGCCAGTTAGGGGTGTGTGTGTGCGTGTGTGTGCGTGTGTGTGTGTGTGGGGGTGTATGTGTACAGTGTGTATACAGTTTTTCTTACTGAGTGATGAAAAGTATTTCTTACTGGGTCAAGGTGAAAACAAATTGAAAGCCCTTGGTGTCATTCCTCCTGGTAAAGCCCCCAGAACAGGTCTGGGTCTCTGCTTTGCCTGGTGTCTGGCCTCAGGGTCTGGCAATGCCAAAAGCATGCTACAATTGCTGCTGCAGGATGTAGATTGAGCATGATGTGATAGGAAGCCTGACTTGAAGGTCACGTGACTGCGGCGCTATGCAGACATTCTAATCACAGCACTGTGAGCCCTTGGGAATTATGCTGTGAGATTTGAGAATTTTGTAAGGAGAGTAGGTGTGGCTATCTTAGTCCATTTGTATGGCTATAACAGAATGTCACAGACCATGTAATTTATGATAAGCAGAAATTTATTGGCTTACAGTCCTGTAGGCTGGGAAGTTCAATATCAAGGTGCTGGCATCTGGTGAGGGCCTGCATCATATCATGGCAGAAGGCATCACATGGCAGAAGGACAAAGAAAGGGTGAAA
Source organism: Lepilemur ruficaudatus (assembly GCA_963574885.1). NCBI lineage: Eukaryota > Metazoa > Chordata > Mammalia > Primates > Lepilemuridae > Lepilemur > Lepilemur ruficaudatus. The sequence goes on from CAUYRT010039766.1 coordinate 13,801, forward strand.
GAGAGAGCAAGAGGGGGCGAAACCACTCCTGAGACAATGGCATTACTTCTTTCATGAAGGTGGAGCCCTCATTACCTAAACAATGTCACAATGCAATTAAATTGCAACATGAGTTTTGGAGGGACAAATTTTCAAACCGTAGCAGTGGCCTTGACTTTTTGAGAATTATATTTTAATCAGGGACTGAAATGTGTGCATACTAATGCATGCCCACTTTCACCTAGTTTCTCCTTTGCCATGCTGTGGCGGGACAGGCTAGTCCAGAGATGTCCTCAGGAATCAGTTAGTAGCTAAACCCTGCAGGAGCCAACTTTCCCATCTGGTCCATGCCCCAGATTCCACGTCCTTGGGTTAATGCGCTATCCTCTTAGTAGATGAGTTGAAGTGGAGCCATTCAGGGTGGTGATGCACCCATTCCTTACATGAAGGTTCCTGAGTTCAGATTCAGGAATCTGTCTACAGGCAAAGAATTGGGCTTACTGGGAGAATCAAGCCAAAAGATGTTCTTTGCTTTCTAGCAGTTAACCACGGTGTGTTAAGATTTATTTATTTTTGGTTAGAGACTATGATAAATGATTTTATCCTAGTAAACATTATGGGATAGAGAGTACAAAGGTAAAAGAAAGAAGATAAGTCCCCCACCTCTACCTCCAACAATTTTTGCCCTGAAGAAGTTAGAATCCTTTAGTGCAGGCACCCACAGCACATTCCTTTTAGTAATTGATATTTTTCTAGACCTTTTCTAAGAGGCTCTCAGAGGCTCTCCGATTATTATGCTTCCTTGTACTATGTCATGTAAGCATTTCAAATCTGCTCTAAAAAGTAAGATTTGATAGATCTGAAAAAGACTTCTTTCTTCTTACTCAGCCCCTTCCAAGGCACCCCAGTAGTGCATTGAATTACAGTACTCAAAAGTGCTGAGCTTGGTGGGGATAGAGTCAAATGTGAGGTCTCTGTAGAAATTATGGGAATATGAGATTCTATTAAGCAGAAATAGAATACTTTGTGAGTGCTTCATGTAGGAGAGTTTCCTTTTATAGCTATGAATACAATTCATGTGTTTTGGTGAACTAGATCTGGCCTTGCAACTGTCCTCCTTTGTGAGCTTCCTTTTTGAAGGCAGCATCTCTGTCTTATTTGACTTTATAATCCTGGCACACTTCCTGACACTAATAATTGTTTGGTGAATGAATGTTTCATCATCTCCAAGAGAAAAAACATTTTGATTAGTCAATATGTGTTAAAGTAAAAATTATTACAACCTAAATAAGCCTCTATGTAATTAAAAGATTAACAATCTCTTCTCTTGAGTATTTTCACTTTGGATACATCATACAAATAATGAATATCTTAGAGTGCATTGTCGGGATGTGATTTGTTCTCTTTTTTTATTTATAAAAGAATACAGCTTTTCTAGATGTAACAAATGAAATAGGAAAAAGGAAAAAATGATCTACCCAAAGAAGTGAAGCTTTAACTTCGTAGTAATTTTGTGTACCTATACATGTGCATGTGTGTGTTTGTGTGTGTGTGCAGATGAGAAAGGGTGAGAAAAAAAAATTCAACAAATGGCTGAGAGGAGAGATAAATAAGGAGACAGACAATGTCTCATTTACATCAAGCTGTGAGACCAGATATTTGTTATTGAATCCTTGGAATGAGAGCACAGCTCTTGTTTATTTACATTTGTTCTCAGTTTGAAAGACAGCCCAAGAGGTAAAATAAAATGAGAGTGCCTCGAATGCCTTCTAAATTTCCCCTTAAATTGAATTTCTTGTTTTATCAGGGAACAATACTTGTACTGATGTTAGGCAGACAGCTAAAAGGTCAACAAGTTCCCTTGGTTGCCTTTTGTCAAGGGTTTTTGACTTGTCTGTGAATAAAGATCTCCCAGGAGGAAGGCAGACCTGAATTTCCTGTCATCTAGAAGACAGCAATGAATTTGAAAATGTTACAAAAAGCATAAGGGACTTCAGGCACACCTTCAGACCCACTGCGGATGCCAATCGCTGCCCGTGTAAACATGTACACAGAAATGTTTTGGATTTGTTCTGTCAACTTTTGGTTGTGAAACAAATTGTTCAACAGCAGCCCACCTTGAATACAGAATGAACCCGAGGGTTTTTGTTGTTATTGCTACTGCCTCCTGCCTAATGAGAAGACACCACGCTCTCTGCTCTCTGCTCTCTGCTCGCTCACAATGTAAGAACGCGCTCTGTGAGGAGGAACCGGGGCTGCAGGACTGGCAGACTCCATTTTCCTTATCACGTTTCTGTTACTTGAAGCCCTGCAGATCTTCTGCATGTAACTTGCAGTGTCTGAGATTTCTGTTATGTGTGTTAACAGGTAAGTCCTAACTGCTAGCATCTAGACAAAAATAAATGGGTCTCTCCTGGTGTTAGTCATTTTTTTGTAATGAGTGAATTGTTATTTTTCTCCAAAACAGTCCCAACAAGAAATATTTTTCTCCCTACATTTCTTTATGGAAGTTTGTTGTTGGAAAAGGTAAGGGGACTTTTGTCACTCTTTTTTAAGCTGGGAATTTATTGTTGTCTGCCCTAGGCCCCATTTAGGTCACTGGAAACACCAACTGGGAAAGAGGTGGTATCGTTCCCTTTAGGCTATTAAGGAACCACAGGGCTCACTTCCTACATTATTTCCAGTATAATCGCCAGTGGAGTAGAGAATTGTAATTTCTTACTTCAGATGTTGCTGATCAAAACATACGCATACACGTTCATTTGACAAACATATATTGAGTGCCTTCGTGGAGAAGAAGTTGAATTGATGCTGTACAGAAAACAACAGAGATAACTGATGTAATTTGAATATGAACCCCGTGGTAAGCCATGTGCTAAGTACTGTATATTTAGTCTCTTTTAATTCTCAGAAAAACCCTATAAAAAGAATTTTCTATGAGGAAATTGAGGCTTAGAAAGGTGACTTATATGTTCCATGGTCACACAGCTAGAAAGCAATGGAGCCGTGATCCGAGTCTACGACTTTCTAAATCAAAACCCTCCCTGAATTAGTCAAGATTCTTATTACAAAGAAAGATTTAGGAATTTCAAGTTCATGTTTTAACATGGCTCACATAGGACTGCCAAGAATAAAACAGCTGAACTGTATATTACTGGTGAGGAAGACTCAGTATCATAAACAAGCCTCAATTCCTCCCCTCTTCAGGTTTACCGAAAGGATATTTTGCAATTTCAGTAAAAAAAATTCTATTGGTAATTTGAGGGAGAATAGACAAAGGGATTGTGAGTCTCATCTCAAAGAGTAAGCATACAGAAATGGCCAAGAAATTAAAAAAAAAAATGCAAGGGCGGGCGCAGTGGCTCACGCCTGTAATCCTAGCACTCTGGAAGGCCGAGGCGGGCAGATCACTTAAGGTCAGGAGTTCGAAACCAGCCTGAGCAAGAGCGAGACCCCATCTCTACTAAAGATAGAAATAAATTAATTGGCCAACTAAAACTATATAGAAAAAATTAGCCGGGCATGGTGGCACATGCCTGTAGTCCCAGCCACTTGGGAGACTGAGGCAGAAGGATTGCTTGAGCTCAGGAGTTTGAGGTTGCTGTGAGCTAGGCTGACGCCACGGCACTCACTCTAGCCTGGGCAACAGAGTAATACTAGGTCCAAAAAAAAAAAAACAAAAAAAAAAAGCAGTAATGATGGAATTAATTGTCTTATTTGATAATGAAATGTATTATAAAGATATGTTAAATAAAACTTATGGGAAGCCATTGTTTTGGACTGAGCTTCTGCACTAGGCTCCAACAGACCAACCAAAACAGAATTAACTCATGTTAAGTGCCACATAATCAAACTGAAACTTTAAAAAACAGGAAAATTCTCTAATAGGCCAGTTTTTACAAAAAACCCAGGAGATTCATAGTCATCAATTGGAAAGCAACCAGTCACCCTGGGCCGGCACGGTAAGGAAGTTCTCCTCTGCTTTGCTCCTTACAAGGAAAGTAACCTGAACTAACTTGATGTTAACCAGTCTGGTTTTTTGTATTATGCTACTTCCTTGTTCCTGTTCAAGCTACTTTACAAAAGCCAACTATTCTGCCATGCCTAATGAAGCTCCTGTTTTTTAGATGGAATGTTGCCCAATTCATGAGTCACTAACAAAAGCCAATTTTTTCATTAAGCTAAATTTGTTGAAATTTTGTTTTTTAGCAGCTATAATATTTAAACTAGTTTTGTATTTTTATAAGATTAGACTAATCAGTGGAATAAACCGAGAAAGAGCTCCAAGAATAAACAAAATCTTAGGTGTGAGAAATGTGGCACTTCAAATCAGCAAAGGAATAATCCAGTTTGTGCTGAAACGGTTGCTTCATTGATTGGAAAGAAATTAAGTTAAATCTTTACTTCACATCTTATACCAAAATTAATTCCAGATGGATTCAAGAAGCTCTCCTTAATTTCTTTCAGTAATATTTTATGCCTTCTGTGTGTAGGACTTTCACTATGTTTGTTTCTAGGTATCTAAGAATTTTGATGATATTATATATGGTATCCGTAAATTTTTAAATTTTCTGTTTGTTCCTTTTTCACATAAATATAACTGCATTTTATATATTTATCTTATATACAATGACATTGCAAACTTACTAATTCTAATATTTTATCTATTGATTTTTTTCTATATATAAAATAATGCTATCAGATTAAGGAAGCTTCTTTCTATTCCTAGTTTGTTGATAATTTTTATCATTAACAGAAGCTTTTCTGCATCCATTGAGATACTTATATCATTTGCCTTCTTTGTTCTGTTAATGTGATGAGTTACACAGGTTGATTTTCAAATTTTAAACCAACTTTTCATTCTTGAAATAAACTCAACTTTGTTATGTCATATTGTATTAACCTGTTTATATATCACTGGGTTAATTTTGCTAACGTTTAAGATTATTGTATATATTATTAGTGAGATGGGCCTACAATTGTCCCTTTTGAATTGTTCATGTCAATTTTTGTAGAATGAAAATGAGTTGAAAGTATTCCCTTTATTTTAATTCTCTGAACAGTTTGTGCAAGAATGGCATTCTTCTTTTAGTATTTGATACAATTCACCAATGATGTTCTCTGGGCCCAAGGTTTTAGTAGGAAGGTTCTAAATTACAAATTTAATTTTTAAAATAGTTATGTTATAGGACTAGTTATACATTCTATTTCTCCTTATGTCAGTTTATGTAAGTTATGCTTTTCCATAATTTATTGGCATTGTATTCATAATAATAATTTATAATATTTTCTTAAATAAAGATTTTATTTTAGAATGGTTTAGATTGACAGAAAAGTTGAAAATATAGTAGAGTCTCTCATAATACCCCATTCCCCATTTCTCCCATTGTTAACAACTTATGTTATTATGATACATTTGTCATCACTAATGAACTAATATTGATGCATTATATTATTAACTAAACTCCATGCTTCATTTGAATTTCATTAGTTTTTCCCTAATGCCTTTTTAAAAATTGAGGTATGACTGATATACAAAAAGGTGTAGATATTTAATGTATACAGCTTGGTGAGTTAAAAGATAAGTATACACCTGTAAAACCATCACCAGAAACAATGCCACAGACATAGCCATCATTTCTAAAAGTTTTCTTCCTCCTCCTCCTCCTTCTTCTTCTTCTTGTGGTAAGAACATTTAACATTAGAGCTAGTCTCTTTTAAAGTATACAATACAGCATTGCTAACTCTATGCTTAATGCCTTTTTTCTGTTTTAGGGTTTCATCCAGAATATTATATTCCATTTAGTTGCCATATCTCCACTTTTTTAGACTTTCCTTGTTTTTTATGACCTTGACAGTTTTGAGGACTCGTCAGGCATTTTGTAGAATGTCCCTCAATTTGGATTTTCTAATGTTTTTCTCAAGGTTGGATTGAAGTTATTTGTTTTTGAGAGGAGGAACAGAGAGGTTAAGTGCCGTTATCATCATATCATATCAAGGGGACAGCTATCCACTTTTAATTTTTTAAATATCTGCAGGATCCATAATAATACCCTCCTTTTTCATTCCTTATATTGGTAATTTTTTTTCATTTTTTCTTGATAGTTTTGACAGGGATTTTTCAATTTTATTAGTCTTTTCAATGAACTGACTTTTGGCTTTGCTAATTTCCTCTATTGTATGCTTGTTTCATATTTTATTTATTTACCTTATCTTTCTTATTTCCTTCCTTTTCCTGTCTTTAGGTTTAATTTCCTGCTCTTTTTCTAACTTCTTGAGATGAATCCTTAGTTAATTGATTTTTAGCTTTTCTTCTTTTCTAATACTTTTAATGTTCTAAGCTTAGGGTTATACATGTCTCTCTATGCAATGTTTTTGCTGCATCTGCAAGTTTTGATATGTAGTATTTTATTACTATTCATTTAAAAATATTGTACAATTTCTCTTGTGATTTCATCTTTGACCCATTAACAATTTAGAAGTTTTTTTCTTATTATTAAAAATATGAGGATTCAATAGTGGGATGTGTGTGTGTGTGTGTGTGTGTGTGTGTATGTGTGTGAGAGAGAGAGATATGAATGTCTAGCTTCATTCTACTGTATTCAGAGAACATATTCTGTAATTTGAATACTTTGAAATTCCTTGAGAGTTGTTTTATGGCCTAGAATGTGGTCAGCATTAGTTGATGTTCCATGTATGTTTGCAGACAGTGGGTATCTCGTTACCAGCTGTCTGCTTTATGTGGACTGCAGACCATCTCCACTGGCCTTTTGTGGTTGTTAAAACTTTAGGCTCTTCTCAGAGGCCCCACGTCATAGTCTCCACTAGAGTCCTCTTTCAGTCTGATTCCTCCCTGAGCCTCCCCAGCACCAGTTAAAATGACTGTGTTCCCTTTTCACTTCTAGTACACTGTGATTTCCCTTTTTATTCAATCTCAGCTATTTATAAAAAAAATGTTTTCTGTTCTGCTTTATGCAGAATTTCTATGTTATTTTAGTGGAGAAGCTTCTTTCTATATTGCCACAAACTCCCCTCAACCCCAGTAAACATATTGTCATGTATGCAAATATTTGTTTAAACTGGATTTGGAAGTTTGGATTCAGCCTGAATGAAGTTTCACTATGCATATAAATGAAAGAAACGCTACCTCCTCTAAAGTGCTTGGTGCCAGCAAAAGGAACCTTAATGTCAACACTTCTAAATTGACAGCTGAAAGTGTGAAATGAAACTGTGTCCGTTTTAAGTTCATAAATGCTCTCTCAAGCATACCAGACAGGTACAGTATATTTCCCTAAAGGAAATGAAAATACATAACAAAGAAAGCTAAAAGGACAGATGCCTAAATAGATCTCTATATCAAAATAAGTCTTCATATCAGCAGTAATGATAACATTATTATTCCTAAAGGGCTTTATAAACACTGTGCTAAGTGCTTTACTGGATTATTTTCCTCATTTGTCACAGCAACCCTAAGGTCCTTCCCATCATAGGATGTTAAATTGGAACGTATCACTGAAATACCAAGAAGCAGTAGGTGCTACCTTTCAGAAGAGCGTATTAAACAGAAAGAAGAGAGAGAATTGTGGGGGCAGATTTCTTTGGAGAGAGCCCAGTGCAGTGATTCCCTCCCTTCCCAAGCTTCATGGAAGACAATTTTTCCACAGATGGGGGGCGAAGCTCTGCTGCCTGGTCCCTAAACAGGCTGCTGACCCTTGCAGGTCCACTGCCCAGGGGTTGGGGACCTCAGGAAGGAAGCCCCTGAAGAGCTCCCTATGTGTTCCTAGTAGTTGAGAGGGCACAGTGGAGTGTTGCCTGACACAGCACGAGGAATGTCAGGGCAAAAATCTGTGATCAATGCCACAGGTGGCAGAGGGAGGGGAACCGGCCACACTCTCACCTGGTGGGCAGCAGGAATGCCTGAACTTTCCAGTTATGGGCCAGGTGGAGAGTGAGCTGGACTAAAGCTCTTTGCCACCTTGTTTAAAAATTCTGCCTGGGAGTTAGGACTGTGGTCACCAGGAGCTGCATGGAAGTGGAGGTGAGCACCAGGGACAGGTTGGTGGAGGACACAAAATCCCAGTGAGACAGAAGAAGATAGGAGATCTGCTATACAACAGGTGACTACGGTTAATAATGCCGAATGGTATACTTGAAAAGAGAGTAGATTTTAGATTTTCTTACCTCAAAGATATGGTAAGTGTGTGAGGAAATGGATGTGCTAGTTGGCTTGGTTGAGCCATTCCACGGGGTATATGTATATATCAAAACATGTTGTACACCATAAGTATATACGATTTTTATTTTTCAGTTAAAAAAATGAATACTGCCTGGAAAAGCAACGCGGCGAGGGTGGTCTGTGTGGGGATGTGCCCAGGAAAGGAAAGGTCGTCTTCAAACACGTGCGGGGCAAATGGAGAATTAGCAGTGGGGTGATCGAGAAAGAACTCCCGTGCTCCCCTTTACTAGCTCTCCTTCCAGTACTCAGACCATGTTGGGGTCCAAAATAACGTTTCCTAAGACGGGAAGAGCGGCAAGAGTGTAAGTCAGAGAATAAGGGAAGGACAATGTCCTTAACGAGTACACTAAAGGAAGTTTCCAGACATCCAGTTTTTGAACTTTCAGATCGTCTGGAAGATACCATTTCTTCACAGGTGCAAACACCCCCCGCCCACCACCAAATGTCCTTCTCCTTCTATCCTGTGCTCATCATCTCATATTAGGGATCCCATAGTAAGGAGGATTATAAACATTCTCTGTTCCAGAATCAGTGGTTGCAGTCCTGATCTAGGGCACTCACTTGAACCACTTGTTCATTCCTATGCCACGTGACCTTGTGGCCTCCAACCCTAGACCCACAGAATGTTCAATTCATGAAATATTAATATTTATTGGTTGCCTACCATGTACCAGACAATGGCGAACAACAGATGAATAACACAGTTTCTGAATTCAAGGAGCTCACAATTTATAGGCGAAGCGGAGGCATAGACAGTGCAGTGTGATGAAAGCTACTGGGGCAGATAAAAGTTGAGGCACAAGGTAGAAAATGGGTCCTGCTGTGAGGAAAGTTTAAGCAAACCCTCCTATGCTGCTGCGTAAAGGATGAGCAGAAGTTTGTGAGGCAAAGGGCCTTTTGAGGAGGACTGTGCTGTGGACAGAATCACAGGGCATAGCGCCAGCAAGGCATCAAATATTTTGGTCTGGCAGGAGCACTGAGTGCCAGGTTGGAAGTGGTGGGAAATCTAGTTGAAGAGATGTTGGAAACAGACAGTGGAGCCTCTTGAACCAGGGCTTGGACTTCTCATTATAGATATTCAGGAACCGTGACTGTAAAGTTTCAAGAAGGGCATATTATTTTATCAGGTATTTGTTTTAGGAAGATGGCTCTTCACAACCTTTGTGAAGAATACTTTGGGAGGTGGCCACTAAACATCGATAGGTGGAGGCCAGATGAGAAATTCAGAGAGTTTGTTTATTTCCTATCACATTTCTAATACCAGTGGGAATGCCACAGAAATTAGTCCAGCAATTCCTAAGATGCTGTTGTATTTCAGATATAGATGCCTACACTAGTTCTGGGTTTGATCCAGCTTGTTACCTTAACTTTTGAGAATTATCTGAATGTAATTAACTCCCCATGCATAATGTGCTAGATGATTGCTCAATGACCTCCCAGGATTCCAGGATTCTTTTTTTTTTTTCCTTCCAAAAATTTTATTAGGGGAAAACTACAAAACATTTACTGTACAGTGTTTACAGTCACAATTTGTAGTGAGCTGATTTCCCAAAATATATTACCACTCAAGTTGACTTATCTTGTTACATTCAAAAACCTACTCTGTCAAAGTAGTCCAGAGAGTACAAAGTGCTCCAACTGTATCTACATACAATCAACACTCCATTTTAAGTGTACAATTAAATGATTTTCAGTGAATTTACCAAGGTAGCACCTGTAGTCCCAGCTACTCAGGAGGCTGAGGCAGGAGGATTGCTTGAGTCCGGGAGTTTGAGGTTGCTTTGAGCTAGGCTGACGCCACAGCACTCTAGCCTGGGCAACAGAGCGAGACTCTCTTAAAACAAACAAACAAACCCTCCTGAGTAGCTGGGACTACAGGTGCTCACCACCATGACCGGCTAATTTTTTCTATTTTTTTTAAGTAGAGATGGGGTCTCACTCTTGCTCAGGCTGGTCTTGAACTCTGGACCTCAAGCGATCCTCCTGCCTCTGCCTCCCAGAGTGCTAGGATTATAGGTGTGAGCCACCAAGCTGGCCTTTTGTCTGTTTTTTAACTGATATATCCCCAGGACATAGAATAGCCCTTGCTGTACAGTGGATGACCAATAAACATTTTTGGAACAAATTCTTTTCAAACTAATTTAAGAAAATAAATTTATGGAATAATGTAGATCTTGCACACATAATGGTTGATTTTCCTTCTACATTTTCACATGAAACAACTGCCATGTCATTAAGCATTTCGTAAAAATGATCTTAAAAGGAGTCTCTGTAGGAAAAAATGATTTTTAAGTAAATTATTTTTCTCAGTACATAGAGTATGTTTATATTTTTGTCTTCTATAAGATAGTGCTGGCCTCAGATGATAGATGATTCCTTTTTATTTCGGTTTTACTTGGACTTTAGAAAGCATTTGCCTCTATCTCTACATTGCACATTAGTCCTAAACTAATAAACACTATTTAAACTATACAACTATTAGGTTAGTGTACAGTTATCTGTGAGGACATAAGAAAAAGTAAATACTAATGAATCAATGCCCCAAGCTGAGGGCATAAATAACAATATTTCATAGGGGCTGTTTGATGTTTTCAATAATGATAGATTAGACATCACACACATTCAGGTTTCAGAGCTAGGAGCAATAGATGGCAGAAAACATGTTCAAAATTCAAATTGGTCTTGGCTATCTGGAAAAGGAACATAAATAAATGTAATGGAATTAAGTTACAAGGTCATTGTAATACATCTTAGGGGAAAAAAGAACTTAGCAAAAGAGGACAGAAAAGCAATTCAACAAAAGCAGCAAAATTGTTTAATCTACACTACACTATTTATTAGGCACTATCCTGGACACAGTATTCAAAATGAGTAAGCCATGGCACCTACCCTCAAGAATTTCTTTTGCATTGCAGGGAGGAAGAAATAACAAAATAAAATGCAAAATGCAAGTTAAAAATGTCTGAAGTGCTGAAATAGAGGTATGCAAACAATAGGAATGCATGCAGTGGAGGAAAATAATTATGAATGAGATAGTAATATGTGACCTTCCTCTTAGCTCCAGTACAGGCAACCATATATTAATAGTTACCATCCCTATCTCCTATTTCAAACTGCTAAGAGAAGCAAACAGATTGTATCCACCCCTATCCAACTCTGCTCCAATCAGCAATGGATGGAAAAAGGAGAATAACACGAAGTAGCATCCTTACTGAGATGAGCTCCTGGCAATAGATGAGTGTGGGATACCTCCAAGACTATTGAAGCTGGAAAAAATGCTGCTGTACATTATCTATGAACGCTGAACAGAACAGATCAGCAAGTGAAAGAATTCAAGCCACTTGCTTGATTTTTCTCTCCTACCGAACACTTAAAAATTATAGTCATTGCTTATTCAGTCAGTAGCCTAGTTCATTGCTGCTACCCACTTCCACAATCAGCACACTCCTGAGGATATTCTCGGCCTTTGAGAATGCAAAGATGTTGTGCTTGAACCATAGAGAATGTTGAAGGAGAAAAACAAATTACTAATTTCAAGAGAGTTACTTGAAACTTGAGGCCAACCTCAGTTCTGTTATTGAGCTAATTACTCAGTGAGAGAAGCTCAATGACAGTGATTCCTGGTTGTGATAGGAACCTCACTGTTATCTGTGTAAGTAGATTTCACTTGAAACCAAGAAATATTTTTCCTGTAAGATCAAACAAATTCAAGAGATATCCAAAATAAATGGTGGAGCTAACAGAAAGTGGAACAAATAGAAAATGTTAGACAAGGGTCTCTGACAGAAAGATCTGGAGTCACTGGTTGTCAAGTAGTCATAAAGCAGATATGGGGTAGGAGGAGTGCTAGGTTCTAGTACCTGCTTCAAATTCCCCTGTTAGCCTCAAGCCACCTGGAAATCTCAGCTGAGACGTTTGCCATTCTGCCCTATCATGAGGAAATGACTAGATAGTAGCTCAGTGTCTCTACCACTGTTGTTTCTGTGATGAAAAATTAATTGTGCCTAACCAGTTTTAGAGTAAGAATTTATTCTTTATTATAATTTTACTTTTTTACTTTGTAATCAGAAGGTTCATTTCACAGTTCCAAAAAAAAAAAAAAAAAAAATCACAAGTGCATTTTCCATAAGCCCTTTGAAGACATTTGTGTTTGGACAGTTAACAACTCACCAAGGAGTTCGTGGGTAAGAAAAAGCACAATTCTTACAGTGAGCCCATGTTTTTATAAAGAATGCCTGCCGCTTAAAGGTCACAGGCTGCGAAGCTGTGGTTAGTGAAAGAAATTAGTCATGAAAACACAGCATAGCCCAGCAGGGATTTATTATGCATGAACAACTTCCATTTTTTGTTTATTTAAAATAGGATAGATTGTGAAAGTGTTGAAATATTCCTCGTGGCACATAACTTTGGGGAGTGCCCTCTTCTCCTCCTCAGCACTTCATGTTGATTAAGACTATTTTGAAGATACAATCACTGTCCAAAGCTAAGAGTAAAGCAAGGATTTCAACACGGGAAATTCCAAATGTGTAAACAGAAAAGATACCGCACCCATTACTGAATATTCAGTTTGTTTTTCAGCACACATGTACATCTGAGTTTTAAGATAAAAGTGGATATGGGTCCCCAAACATAAATGAGAAATGCTGAATTTGGTTGAAATAGGCTTACTCAGAATTATGAATTCTAAATGGGAGAACTTAGAACATGTTCAGTATTCTTTGGGGGAACAATTTTGAAGCTCCTGTAATACTTTTAAGATACTAATAAGCTTTGAAGGAATTTAATAAAGGGTTTAAAATTTTTAGAACAGGTTTGAAATAACTCTCGTGAATTTGCAGTCCATTTTATCCCCCTTCAGCACTCTCCATGGTTTAAATATAACATTTTGTTTCCAAGAGTGCCTGTGTGCGTCTCAGCTTTTATATTTCAATACTATCTCAGTAGTACATTCGGGGAATGAATACCTGACTTTAGAGTCTTTGATTAAGGTTTTAATATCACATTATTATCTCAAATCACAGTTCCATTGGGTATTATATAAAACAAATTATTTCTCAACTAGTATTAACTGGTAGGAAAGATAATAAAAATTCATAAAAAAGGTTTTTTTAAAAGGAAAATCTGGTTCATTAATTTCAAATATGCCAAGTATTGCAAGCTAGGAAAAAACATACAGTTGTACCATAAAAGCATAGGAAATTATGATAATATAAAACCCTCTTTCTTATAATACTAAAATACTTATACATTAAAACTCACAGAGAAACACTACTGACATAACTAAACAAAGATTTTAGCATGAGGTCAGAACTTTTCAGAAGTTTGATCCACTGGGATCAATGATAAGGGTTTTAAAAGTCTAGCATATGATCACTAGCATTTGATAAGAATTTTAAAAGTCTAACCTATATTTGCATTAGATGGACTAAGTGTGTTGTATTCAACGTGTTTTATCGGGTAGCGCCCCTCCATCACCAAATTGTTCTCACGTAGGTATCTTCTGTTAAAATATGGAGATATTCTAAAGATTCCTTTTTAATTTTAGAGTGCAAATCCTCTAACGGTGATAGCGTTAAATCAGAAACACCTGTGGAAATGAGTTTATATAAATCTCTCCCTTTGAGTCAAAGCTAAGATATAGGTGGAGGTGGAAAAACTGGAAAAGAAGGAGGATTTGAAGTGGGGAAAAGTTTACCAAAGGAAATTGAGATACACGAGCTTATAATGCAAGATGATTCATTATAATATGTATTCTTTAATTGAGACCTAGTAGAATACATCAATAAATCACGATATATTAATGAGGTAAATACAGCAATGGAAAAGAATAAGCAATGCATTTGAATATCAAAGAGAAAATGTTGAATAAAGGAAGCTAGAAACAAAAATGTACTTACTCTATGATTTTACTCATATGAAGACCAAAAGGAGGTGAAATTAGTCTGTAGTGACAGAATTCAGAGATTTATGATTAACTCTGGGAGGATGAATGATGACCGGAAGGGAGCAGTACTGGTAACAGTCTATATATCTGTATCTGTATCTCTGTCTCTATACAACTAATTTACCTTACACTCCCTGAGAGCCGAGTGTGGCAGACACACTTGAAGATGGCCTCCTTTGGTTCCCACCTCCTGCTATTTATTAATATGTCCTCGTATAACTCCCTCCTTGGGTGTGGACTGAACCTAGTGACTTGTTTTTAATGAAGAGAATTCAGTGAATCCCTTTCTCTGATTAGGTTACACACGATTATGACTTCTGTCCTACTAGAAGACCCACTCTCTTGGGGACTTTGGTAAAGCAAACTGCCATCTTGGAGAGGCCCATTTGACAAGGAACTGAGAGTAGCCTTCAACCATTTGCAAGGAACTCAGTCCAACAGTCATAAGTTGTATCAGTTTTCTGAGCCTTAGAAACTGTGAGATAATAAATATCTGTTGTTTAGAGATGGTAAGTGTTGGGGCAATTTGTTATGTAGCAATAGGTAATACACCAAGCAAAAATGTCCAAGGCCAAGTTAGGCAATGAGCTGCCAGTTCTGGAAAACTGAAAAGTATTTAATGGTTTGAAGCTAATTATTTAAAGTAGTTTTTTGCTTCAATAACGTTCTGACTTTCAGAGGTAGATGTGCAAATAGTCATATGCAAGTTTTGCCACTTAGAGTGAGGGGCTCTCAGGATCAGGGACTTTCTGTTTCAAGACCAGAACAGTCTTGAACAAACCAGGATAGCTAGTCACTCTACATATTGACAATGAAATCATTTTAACTCTGTAGTTTGTTCTTTAGAGCATAACAAGGGCTTAATATTTGTTAAATAAATGAATATTCAAAGTAAACATTTCCAAAATTATTTCTCATATAGAATTGAGACTCAATAAAAGGAAGCTATAAAGATTCTCTTTTCTCATTTTCCCCTTTTCTCTCTTTCTCTCTCTCTGCATGGAACCAATATGTGAGAAATCAGTTATTATATTTCAATAAAATAAAGCTTTGGGGCCTTATTTTAGAGGCCCTGTCTGAATACATTGCTGTTAATGATGAAAAAGCTTTGCTGAGATGTCATGAATCAAGTGAATAAAGGTCATTTTTTACCAGAGCTGTCATCACTAGTCAGTCTTACTGCAACAATTTCCATGAGGATAACACTTAAGGGAGGAAAAAAGAAAATAATGAGATCTCAGAACAATGGATCTTAAGCAGAAAATGGCATTCTTCCACTGCAGAACTTACAGTAAAGTCTAAGTCACTTCTTCAGGATCAGTACCCTTTAACAACAATCTCTCTCTCTCTCTCTCTCTCTCTCTCTCTCCCCCCTCCCTCTCTCCCTCCCCCCTTCACTCTATCTCTTGCTCTCTCGCTCTCTCTCTCTCTCTCTCTCTCTCACACACACACACACACACACACACACACACACACACACACACTCCAAATGTCTATTTTTAATTCCACATCCCTCTTTTTTGTATGTTACAAATATTACATACGTACTCTTGAAAAAGGTAGAAAGCTAAAGTTAATCATTAAGTGATTATATTATATACTTATGTTTAAAGGAGATATGAAGTAAATCACATTAATGACTCTGAATTTCAATATTTTATACATATATGGTTTCATCTGTTTAAAGGGTAGTGCATATTATTATACATACGAAATCTGATGAATTTCTAAGAGAGATATTAATTAATAATGACCATAAAAAAGTAGAGTTAAAATCTCTGTGCCTCAGATGATTTGGATAGTACTCTGTCTAATTTTCTGAAGTTATTCATCTAATTAATCTGAAGAGTGTCTGTAATTACTACTGCTTTTATCTCAATACCTTGGGTTGTGGCATTACAAACCCTAGAAAATTAGAAAATCCTGTTAAAATGCAATTGGATCCCTTGAAAGAGAACACGTATTTAGCATAAGTATCCATTCACCCATTTGTATGGATAAATTAATCATAAATAACCTATTTATACTCTAGAAGAAAACCAAGCTGGAAAATAAGATCAGTGCATTTTGCTGCAAAGAAAAATTTGAAGAAATATGTGGCTTCTTTGCTGGAGGAATAGTCTGGGAACTGATGTGGATGTTGGATCCCAAGGGAAGGACAGTATTGAATATCACAATATAAACTGCTTACATGATTTTACCTGGATTTTTAACTTTCCTCAAATTAGTTTTTCTGTGATATTGGACTTATTTATGCATAGGAAGGAAAGAAGTCTCAAGTGCTTATATAGAGAAGTTCAAATGTAGGGGTTGAAGCATCCTCAAATATAGTTTAATTCATGCCACCTTGTATGTATGCATACGACCTCTGCTTTTCTTAACCACAGGACACGTTTTCTGATCTTTGTGGCAGTCTGGTAGAGTAAAATCATTTCTCTGTCAGGATTAAATTTTTGGAACCCTGGAATGTTTGGGGTTGACATTTAAAAAATAGGTTTATATTCCTTGGAGCTGAAGAAATTAAAAAGAAAAATGACAATCACCTTCCAACAGGAGCATATTTAAAGTAACTCACATATAATGATCTCAAGTAAAAGCTTTTGAGTAACTTCCTTGACAGATTGTGGCGCTCAGCTGTACCTAATGTGAAGACCTCCACATAGCTCACGTCTGTCCTGCCGTATAGAAGTAAATGATCACGACCATCATTAAGAAAGTGGTGGGCCGGGCACGGTGGCTCACGCCTGTAATCCTAGCACTCTGGGAGGCCGAGGCGGGTGGATTGCTCAAGGTCAGGAGTTCGAAACCAGCCTGAGCAAGAGCGAGACCCCGTCTCTACTACTAATAGAAAGAAATTAATTGGCCAACAAAATATATATACAAAAAAAAACCAAAAAGTAGCCGGGTATGGTGGCGCATGCCTGTAGTCCCAGCTACTTGGGAGGCTGAGGCAGAAGGATTGCTTGAGCCCAGGAGTTTGAGGTTGCTGTGAGCTAGGCTGACGCCACGGCACTCTAGCCCGGGCAACAAAGTGAGACCCTGTCACAAAAAAAAAAAAAAAAAAAAAAAAAGTGAATGAGGGAGGAGTTAGAGAGGTCCAATAGAAACCTGATAATTCTGCTTTGGTGTCTAGTTTAACTGATAGCATGATCTAACAGGACAATTTTTGAAGAGGCTATAAATGAACTCATC
>CAUYRT010039767.1:0-45318 GCA_963574885.1 Lepilemur ruficaudatus
CAGAGTAGATTTTTGAATGTAACAAGATAGGTCAACTTGAGTGGTAATATATTTTGGGAGATCAGCTCACTATAAATTGTGACTGTAAACATTATACTATAAATGCTTTGTAGTTTTCCCCCAATAAAAAAGAAAAAAAAAGGAAGATTTCTGTATCTTGAAGTGGGTAGAAATATATAAGTGTTTTATTGTTGTATGTATTTTATAATAAATTTGTGCAGAGTTTGCATATAGAAAAAAAAAACAAGATAAGGACACAATGAGCAGTATCCAGAATGCAAACTCCACAAGTCAACACTTCAGTTTCTTAAGCAAATAAATAAAAAGTTTAAAAAAGAAGAGTACAGACCTTCTTTGATTAACAGAGATTTAGCACTTCAAAGAGAGCTAAATTAAGGAGAAATTGAAATTAAATAGCACACACCCACAAAAAGAAAAGAAAGAAAAAAGAAGGAAAACTGTAGGCGTTGGCACGGATGTGAAGCAGTGGAACTCTCAGTACTGCTAGTGGGAATACAGACTGGAACAACCATTCTGATAAACTGCTTGGCAGTATCTACTGAGCTGAGCATACACATACCCTACAACTTAAAAATGGCACTCTTTGATCCATGCCCAAGAGAAATTAAAGTAAATGTTCATCCAAAAATATGTACAAGAATGTTCATAGCACCATCATTCATAGTAAGTCAAAAATTGAAAAATATATAAATACCCAAAAGGGAGATATATATTGTAAAATATCCACACAATGTAATTCTATATACCAATTAGAATCAACAATCTACAACTATAAACAGCAATAATGTAAATCACACACATATTATGTTGATTGAAAGGAGCCAGATACAAAAGACTGCATGCTGCGTGATTCCAGGAATATTTCTTCTAACATCTCAATAGATTTGGTGTAAGGAGAAGAAAATCAATATACCATTTCCATTTATTTGAATGTACTGTCTTTTTATATTACCTGCAGGTTGATCTCAGAGAAGCATATATCCTATGAGCCCTTAAAAAGTCATTCATTACACATAGGAAAAAGACTAATGCCGTGTCTGATGGACAGAGAACTGGGTGAGAGACAGGAGACATGCTTGGGCCACAGTGCCAGCCCTAACTCACTAACTCTAGGTGACACTGGGTAAGTCACCACACTTCATTTGCCTCACCCATCAATAAAGATCAGACCAGCCCTGCCTCCCAACCAATGAAGCCTAGAGCATAGGACAATGTGACTTCCATCTGGAAAAGCACCTCTGAATTCCTACAAAGGAAAATAATTCACCATGGACGTCCAAGGAATTATCTGAAAATCCAAGTTGTCTAATGAATACTAACTGTGATGATTATTACTTTTTAAAATAATTACTACTTTCATTTCACAATTATTACCTTTTTGATTTTCTTAAATAAATACTATTTATTTCTTAAATAAATACTTAAGTAAATAAATACTTAAATAAATTTAAGAAATAAATTCTTTCTTAAATAAATACTATTTGGTACGTCACACAATGGCTACTGAAGGATAGTTTCCACCAAAGACATAGGGCCCTGCCACCATGGGCTGGCAGGGTTCAACACATGCCTTTTTCTTAAGTGTATTGGTTAGGAGTGTGGGCTCTGAGTGACTTTTAACACTTCACCTTGTAGTTGCTCAAATGCTTCACCTGTCAAACAGGGATTGTATAGTACTTACTGTAGAAGACAAAACATTTTTAAACAAATATTGCTTTGTGTTTTGATTTTACAAGCATAAATGGCCAGGAACCCCATTACTTAAAAAAATTCTATTGCAGAGATGTTGGAACACCTGGCTCTCTGTGACCTTGGGAGATTAAATGAAATTCTCCATGCCTTAGTTTCCTCTTCTGTAAATGGGGGAAACAATCATGCCTACATCATGGGTTGTTGCTTTGAGAATTATTTTAGTTAATACATGAAAATTCTTAGAACATTGGTAGGCACAGAGTAAAAGATCAATAACACAGACTATTTTATAAATACATGCAAGTTGAGAATTTTTTCATAGTTTGCATCTGTCTTTAATGAAGCTTAATACTCCAACAGCTAAATCCTATTCATCAAATGATACATTTTTAAAATCACCAATTTTCACTACAACTACTGTTGGATGATGTAACAATCCAGAGAATATCTCAAAAGCACTCGGAGCAACTGATCTCAGAAATATATTTCTCCACGTGGCCAACAAAAAAGACGAGGGGTCATCCCTGACTCTGCCTTATCCCCACATACCCCACACGTATGGCCACTGCAGGTGCCACCTGTTCTACCTCCAAACATGCCCTGTCCAGCTTCACCCCTCCCTCTGTGCATGGCTGTAGCCCTGGCCCATCCACCCACATCCCTCCCCTGGACTTCTGCAACATTCTCCTAATGGTTATCTCCACTCCCCATCTTATCCCTCCCCAGTCCACTTTCCACACAGTAGCCAGAGCCACCTTCTGATAATATGAATCAGATCATGTCACTCCCATACTCTAACCCTCCACACTCAGAATAAAACCTCAACTCCTTACACGGTACAAACCATGTGGCTGGCTCCTGTCTGCCCTTTGAACCTTATCTCTCACCTGTCTGCATGTTGTCTGCCAGGCTCCAGTCACCCTGGCTTATCCTCTGTTCCGGGAACAACCGGTGCCCACTCACAGTGCAGGGACACTGACAAAATGGCCTGGCTTCTTCTTGTCATGAAGAAGAGCTTCACTGATAAACCTAGCACTAATAATCCCTGTCCCGGTCATTTTCTACTCTATTTACATGTTTATTTTCTCTAAAGTACAAATCCCCATATGAAATAACCCAGCTTATTCACTTGTTTACCTGCTTATTGACATTTTTCCCAAACTAGAATAATAGCTCCAAGGACCTTACCCATCTTGTTCTATGTGCTGTTTCCCCAGTGCCTAGTTTAGTGCCTCATTTATAAATCACTGAATAAATATTACTTAATAGAAGGAATCATTACCAGTTTGACACACCAGAGAAGATGCCAATATTTAAAGCTGAGTAGCAGGAGCAACTGACAACAAAATTAGACATCAAAGGATTCAAAATTTTAATAAGCCTTGTTGTAAATCCACGGCACTGCTTTTCAAACTTGGATGAGTACCAGAATCTATTGGAGAAATTATTCAAAATGTAGATACCTCATACCCCATCTCACTGATTTTGATTCATCTGAATAAGGATGGACCCAAATATCTGCTATTTTAACAAGCAACTCCTGACAATTTTCATGAAGTGGTCTATGGACCACACTTCAAAAAGTCCAGACCTAAACAGCTTATATTTAAGTACAATTAATTTAATGCCTGGATGAAGAGTTCTTGCACATCTGCAGTGTCTCTGTTAATGTAATTACTCAAAAGTGCACTGACTGGTCTTTCTCTTCCACCTAAGACCACAGATTGCTTTCCCCACATGAGATCACAACTAAACTCCAGAATATTCCAGGTGGTTTGGAGGATTAGGTATTATTATCTTGTTGTATTGATGAGGCTGGTGGAAGGTTAGTGACTTACTTAAAATGTTCCCATTATGAGACCTTGATTTCTTCACTCTTGCTCCAGTAACCAGTCTAGCAGGCTCCACACCACACTTGGTTTTTCTCTATCAGCTCTACACTCTGAGGCACAGAGTCCACACCCTTCTCTGATGTTACACTAGAAGGGGGAGTAAGGGGATAAGAAAGCACACAGTGGGCTGGGCACGGTGGCTCATGCCTGTAATCCTAGCACTCTGGGAGGCCAAGGCAGGCGGATTGCTCAAGGTCAGGAGTTCGAGACCGGCCTGAGCAAGAGCGAGACCCCGTCTCTACTAAAAATAGAAAGAAATTAATTGGCCAACTAAAAATATAGAGAAAAAATTAGCCAGGCATGGTGGCGCATGCCTGTAGTCCCAGCTACTCGGGAGGCTGAGGCAGGAGGATTGCTTGAGCCCAGGAGTTTGAGGTTGCTGTGAGCTAGGCTGACGCCATGGCACTCTAGCTCAGGCAACAGAGTGAGACTCTGTCTCAAAAAAAAAAAAAAAAAGAAAGCACACAGAACAGTAAGGGAAGTAAGAGGATGGGAAAGCACATGAAACGCAGGGGTTGGGGTGATGATGTCTTGCCTTTCCCCTCTCAGTTAACTGGAAACTGTGCAGTGATACTTCTCCTGCTTCCCAGCTCCATCCCACAACCCCCTTCCCCACACAGCAGTGACACTGAAGTTCACACATAATGAAAATGTGGGCTTATCCCTGTTTGATGTTACATTTCCAAGCATCTTCCCTGCAGTCATGCTATTATGTTAATGTCAGAGACATCACATTGATAGAATGAAGGAGGCAATGTTGGAACGGGGAAATAACACTTGCTGAGGGAGTACCTGATGCCACAAGCTGTAGGTTGTTATTTTCAGACTTTTCCTCTTCAAGTCCTCAGAGCAATGCTCTGAAGTTACATCATTACTGTCATTCTACACATGAGGGGATGGTCAGGCTCAGAGAGCCAAGTACATGCTCAAGGAATTCTAGGAGGTATCAAATGGACACTAAGGCCAACTTGAAGGTTGTTCCACTATCCAATTCTGGAAACATTTGAGCATCAATATATGGAATGATAGTAACAAGTAACAGAACGTAATCTCTTGAGAAAAATAGGAATCTCTGGGTCATATTTATATAAATAAATACATGAACAAATATATTAATAAATAACATGGAAGTGAAATCACTACACTTAAATTCTAACTAATAATTCTAGAAGGAATAATGGAATTGGAAGAGTAATATTTGACAACTATCATACTAATAAGTGATTCAGGTAAGAATAATAAATGGAAGCTCAGTCTGTACCATCAAATCCCACAGCTGTTGCTGTGTCACCATGGTAACTATGCTTGCCAAAGAAAGCTGAGGAAAAACAACCACCCACTCCAATCTTTCTTTCACTGCATGGCAGGAACTGAATAGGACTGATGTGATGTACAGTACTTAATCTCAAGTATTCCTCACAGTAAACATTCCTGGCAGCTTCAGCAATATACACATTCATACATACCTACATACCCACATACCCACATACATACATGTTTGCTCACTCTCTCACCGTCCAAGATCCCAGGAATTCACTGAAGGTGTATTTACTGGGGGGTAAAGAAATCCTCACATTTCAAAAGATTAATTTCTAGCCACACATACAGAGTTGAAAGCTACTAAACTATGCTCTTTTAATGATTGCTTTTCTCTGGAGATGACCTGTAGAATTATCTCTAGGACATTTTTCAAATACTTTTTTTCCATTTGAAACAGTGTATGCTTTTTAACCAAAAAGAATCAACAACTATTGATGAATATTTGGCTGCTAACAGTTCACAGAAAATATAATTATTAGCAATTGTATTTTAAAAACAATGTCATTTACAGTAGCTTCAAAAAGTATGAAATGTTTATGGATAATCTGTCTACAGATATACAATGCCTGTACATTAAACACTAAAAAACATTTCTGAGAGAATTAAAGACGACCTAAATAAGTGGAGGCATATCATATTCTTAGATCAGAAGACTCAGTATTGTTAAGCTGTCAATTCTTCCCAATCTGATCTACAGATTCAGTGCAAACTCAAACTCAATAAAAATCCTACCAGACTTCTTTTAAAAGAAACTGACACATTGATTCTCAAATTCATGTGGAAATGCAAAGGGCCTAGACAATGAAAACAACTTTGAAAAAGAACAAAGCTAGAGAACAAACATTACTTGATTTCAAGACTCCTTCCAAAGCTACAGTAATCAAGACAGTGTGCTATTGACATTGAGGTAGAAAAGAAGATCAAAGAAACAAAGTAAGGAATCCAGAAATAAATCTACACCTATATGGACAACTGATTTTTTACAAAGATGCAAAGGCAATAAAGGATAGTCTTTTCCAGCTAATTTCTTTCTATTTTTAGTAGAGACGGGGTCTTGCTCTTGCTCAGGCTGGTCTCGAACTCTTGAGCTCAAACGATCCACCCACCTTGGCCTCTCAGAGTGCTAGGATTACAGGCGTGAGCCACTGTGCCCAGCCGAAGGATAGTCTTTTCAACAAATTGTGCTGGGATAAGCGGATATCCATATTCACAAATATAAACTGTAATCCAAATATCATACCATAACAAAAGTTAATCCAAAATGGATCATAGATCTAAACACGAAACCTAAAGCTATAAGACGTCTACCAGAAAACGCAGGAGAAAATTCTTGTGACCTTAGGCTAGGTAAAGATTTCATAAATGAGACAACAAAGTTACAATCCATATGTGAAGAAATCAATAAATTGGACTTACTCAAAGTTAAAAACTTCGGCTCTTCCAAAGACACTGCTGAGATAATAAAAAGATGAGCCCCTGGCTGGGAGAACATGTTTGAGAATCATTTATCTGGGAAAGGATTTATATCTAGAATATAGAAAATCTTACAAAACTCAGTAAGACGAAATCAGACACTACAATAAGCAAATAGATAAAAGAGTTAACTTTTATAGTGGACTCCACTATAGAAGATATACAAATATCAATGGTGCATATGAAAAGAAGTCCAACATCATTAATCATTAGGGAAAGAAAATTGAAACCTATAATCAGATACTATTACATTCTGGAAAAATGACCAAATTTAAAAAGAGTGGCCACACCAAGCATTGACAAGTTTCTGGAAGATGAAACTCTCATACACTGCTGGTGGCAATGAAAAATGGTACAAATACTTGGAAATAGCTTGGCAGTTTCTTACAGTGTTAATCTTACATCTTTCATATGATCTAGCTATTGATCTCTTTAAGTATTTACCCATGAGAAAAAAAGCACATTTCCATGAATAGACTCATTCACAAATGTTCATAGAAGCCTTATTTACAAGAGCCCCAAATTGGAATTAACCATAATGTCCATCAATGAGTGAATAAATAATAAAATTTTTGGCATAGCCATATATTGGAATACTCTTCAGCAACCAAAAACAATGAAATACATCAAAAGATACATGCAATAAAATTAATGAATCTAAAAATAAATAGGATGAATGAAAGAAGCCAGGCTCTGATTAAAAAAAAAACACCTCTATGATGCAATTTAAATATATTTCTAGGACATGAAAAGTAATCTATAGTGACAGATATGCCATGTTTTTCTGGGGACAATGTGGTGAGAAGGGTAGGTAGCCTGGTTATTACAGAACTGAAATTGTGATGTCCTGGGAAATAATAATGATATTTAGGACCAGCTGGTTATTTAGGGGGCATAACTGAGTATCGTTATACTAGGGAAAACTATTAATATAAGGCAATTATTAGTTTTGAAAATACTGAATTCTTGTACCTGAAATTTTGACATCTTAAACTAACACTTGATAAATTCCTGGCTTCTTAGAAAAATTCATTACAAAAATGGATAAAAACATGGAAACCATGAAAGAATGCATAATATAATCTCAAATAGCTAGGAAGCCCTAACCAACTATAAATCAATATTTGTCTGAGAGATACATGGGAATCACTGATTATTATATTGAAGCAGTCAGAAAAATATATATATTTATTGCAAATACATGTTAAACAAGTTCCTTCCCTAAGTGAAAAATTCATTGTTTAATGATAAAATAAGGCATCTCTTAGATGGTCCTCAAGGGCTACCACAAAGCCTATAGCTGCTGATGGGAAGAAATGCCATCTCCTGAACCACTCCTCCAAGGATGAAATCAAAGTAGCTTCTTTACTTTTAGATTATTTTGTGAACCTCACGGGAGCTATTCCACAACATGCTTTGTTCAGATCCATGAACTCATTAGAACCAGGTGTTATATTCTACCAGGGATAGAAGTGTTTGAGTCTCCTGGGGGCTGCTTCCCTTCAAATCTAGGGAAGCTTCAGCAGCCATCATGACCCAGATCCTTAGTACTCGCCTCTTTCAGACACCTAAGTTCAGTCACCTGCAGGAAGAGCTACCTGGGGAGAGATAGAATCACGCAATGACTGTGCTTTTTTGGAGTAACTATGTGCTGAGCACCATATTAGGCACTGGGTCAGTGACCAATGAGACTGAAACAATTGGGTAGTGCTCACAACAAGAAAATACAATGAGTTTCTCGCCAGGGTCTTTTTCTTCTACTTTCCTTGTCTATCCACTAAAAACAAATTTGAAAATGTATAAGTGGCCTGAATTCATACAGGCATTCATGATCCCACAATAAACAGCTATGGGCTTTGCACATGTGTTATCACTGAAGGCACCAGCAATCCTGTGGTGAGCATTCTTATGCCCATTTTACAGAGGGGGAAGCTGAGTCCAGAGAGTTGTTACCTGTGTCATCCCCCCGTGCCCGCCTTTACATGGAAAGTAGCTCCAGGACACTCTGGAGCAGGACGCCACCCTCACTGGGGCCAGGAGGGTCCCACACTTCTTCCTCACGAGACAGCGGGGCGCTGAGTCACAAAGCAGGAACGAAGCGACTTGGACCTGGTAGTCTCCCCACACTCTAGTGAGGTGCAACCCCCGCCGTGGGGCACCCACCCCCTCAGCTAAGTCCAAACACCTGAAAGTAGGACCCTGCTCTTCTCACCAGGCCAAGCAGGTTTCTATCAAAAAGTCGTAGTCGCCGTTATGACGTCAGGTTTCTATGACAACCGCAAAGCCTAGGCTTGTCCTTCACACTGGAAATGGATGCCTCTGCACAGCGTGCCTTTCCCGGAAAACAAAACACCTTCATTTTTCAGGCCACCACCTGAGAAGACTTACTAAAAAGAGAAACTAAACTGGGAGCCAGGCAACTGGTGGAACTCTGCCCAGAGAGGCCAGAAATGTTTTGGTCCTGTATGTCCAGCCACATGAAAGAAAATAATAGGAATGGGGACGAAGGGGCAAAAACTTTGTCAAGGAAACTGTTGTATGGTTCAATTGACTAGGTTTCTGCCTACTAAATAACTATTTTATTCTAGGTCTGCTTCCCCAAAATAATTCTGAGATACTTAATGTCATTTGTTGGTGTTCTTAGATCATTTAGTCACAGAATTATAGACAGTCTCTTAGTTTTCTGCCACAGATGACTAACTGCCTACCACAGAGTGTGAGTTTTACATGTGCCCCCTCAGAGGACTAGCTCATCTCCAAGAGCCCTAGGACACCTCCCTGGTTCTCTGTGTGCTGATGACATTCCCCTAAGGTCGCTTTTACAGCAAACAAAATTCCAGATAACACAGGATTCTGTCCTCTGTCATGCGGGGCAGACTAAGAGACTGTCCACAGTCATGTGACTAAATGATCTAGGAACACCAAAAAATGTCATTTAAGATATCTCAGAGTTATTTCAGAGTGATGGTTAATTTTATATGTCAATTTGACTGGAGCATGGTGCTCAGCTATTTCATCAAGCATTATTCTGGATGTTTCTCTGAAGGTGTTTTAGGATGAAATTAAAATTTAAATCATTAGACATTGTGTAAAGCAGATTGCCATTTATAATGTGAGTAGGCCTTATTTAATCAGTTGGAGGTCTCAATGGAAAAAAAACTGATCTCCCCTGAGGAAAAAAGAATTCAATCGGCAGATGGCCTTTGAATTTAAACTACAACATCAGTTCTTCCCTGGTCTCCAGTCTGCAAACACACCTTATAGATTTGGGACTTCCAGCCTCCATAATAGTGCCAATTCCTGAAATAAACCAATCTTTCCCTCTTCCTTCTCTTTAGATAGATAGATGATAGATGGATAGAGAGATGGATAGATAGATGCACACCCTATTAGACGTGTGTCTCTGGATGCGGCAGACAATATTATTGTGTTTATCTGAATTCAATGGATATCTTGTATTTTTATTTGCTAAATCTGGCAACCCTGGGGGAGGAGCCTTTGGATATGTTAATTCTGAGGCAATGACATTTCCAGTGAGGCAAGTCTGGGGAAAATCAGATCAGGTTCACAAAAAGGACAAAAGCTGATAACATCTAGAGCTACTGGAATAAAGGAAGAACAGACTTCCATATACACTGTTGGTGCCAAATGGATATATTCATTTTCTGAGGCACATATTATTATAGATTAATAACTTGAATGGCCTTTGATTCAGAAGTCCTATTTCCGCCAATAAGGAAGTTTCTGGTGAGGGCTCACAAAAGGCTTATCAAGATGACTCTAACGTGCATCCTGGTTAAGGGGCCCTGGCTGAGGGGACAAGTTAAGCTACTACATAAACTCCCTAATCCAGGGAGGAAAGACAGCTACCATTTATGAAGTAGATTGTTTAGAGAGGTTTAGCTCTGGGTTCTTCACATTGATTTCTGGATTGAATTTCATGACAATCCTGCTGGTGAGGTATCAAGATCTTCTCTTCATGGATGTATGTAACTACAAAGCACAAACTCCTCACCACAGAGATAGATGGCAAAGAGTTTACTCACCACACACACTTCCAGGGCCAGGGATAGAACCTGCTAGCCTGGGCATCTTGAGTTGCTGGTGGCAGATCTTTAGCAAATTTATCAGGACACATGATGTTGAGGAGGTTAATCTCTGTTCACCCTGTTTGTACTCTCCCTGCATTTCCTATAAGGAGTCAGGCTTGCCCCAGGGGAGGTTTATGGCAAGACTGAAATCAGAAGCTGTTGGAAGTTAGAATTTCTTCTGTACTTCAAAAAAAATTCAATTTATGGAAAGGACTGGGTTGCTTAGAACTGTCAGGGAAAGGGGGGGCCTGTGAGGACACAGAGAGGGGAGAGGAAGGGATATTTCTCCCAGATGCGGATTAAATTGGAGGGCTATGGTTCTTTCCAGGGGTAGGGACCTGAGCACTGCTCCAGATCAATGCTTGGGGGTTGGGGAAGGGATCCTTGTATGGTTCATCAAGGCTGGGCTTTGAGCTATGAGACAGATTTTCCTGTTTGGGTGGCAGGATGGATGCAGCTGGGCCAGGAGTCCTGAAGACACTGAACCAGCTAGGGAAATGCTCAGCTCAGCCCTGAGCAGTGGGGACACTTCAGTGATGATTACAGGGGCCTGCCCAGGCTGTATCTGGAGGAGAAATTACCACAAGTGGAACTGCTTTGCCAAAGAGCATGAGCATTTAATATTTTTAATAATTACTATCTATTTGAAACTCAAAATGTCTTTACAAATGCACATCACAATCAACTACAAGGTAAGAGCTCCTGTTTTTCTAAATCTGTATAATAATGAGTTTCCTGATGTTATTATTATTGCTAATGAAATATCCTATTATTGGAATGTTAGATTACTCTTCATTTTTTCCATCTATTTCCATATAAATGGCATATTTCACATGTGCATTTCTAAATGCACACATAGATACTTTATCCCTCAGGATACAGGATATATCTTTGAATAATACTAGAGTTTGACAAGAAAACCTGATCAGTGAGTTTGTACTTATACTGTGTCCAGTTTAAATTGAAACTGTGCAGTCATAAGAACTCCACACACTGCTGAGGGAGGACAAAGTGGCACAGAGTAATTTTGCAGACACTGGGCAACATCTATGGGAGAAGCAAGTGAGGCCCTGTCAGCTGCTGCGCTGTCAGGTCTCCCCTGCAGAGTCTCGGGCAAGTGTGCAAGCCTGGTCACAGCAGCATGGCTAAATATCAACGCAGCCCCAAAGTCGCCTAGCTAGAGAAAACTCAGAAACACTATTTTAAAAGAAAAAAATTCAATACCTGGGATATGAATATATCACTTATAGAATTATAGTTTAAAATATGCACAGTAATTATGTTTTTTTGTTTAAGGATGTATCCCTGAATAGTAAAATGTGGAGCAAAGCATGAGAATGATAAAACAAATTTTGGATAATGGTTCCCTCTAGGGCAACAGACAAGTTACCCAGGGGTATCCACTCTGTAATGTTTTACTTTGTAACCTTGGTTGTGTATATGTTTGCCTATCATGGTATTTACTATACTTTTTAAAATGTTTGAAACCTGACATATTTGACATGAATAAATCTTTTTTTTTTTTTTTTTTTTTTTTGAGACAGAGTCTCACTCTGTTGCCCGGGCTACAGTGAGTGCCGTGGCGTCAGCTTAGCTCACAGCAACCTCAAACTCCTGGGCTCAAGCTATACTTCTGCCTCAGCCTCCCAAGTAGCTGGGACTACAGGCATGTGCCACCATGCCCAGCTCATTTTTTTCTATATATATCTTTAGTTGGCCAATTAATTTCTTTCTTTCTATTTATAGTACAGATGGGGGTCTCACTCTTGCTCAGGCTGGTTTCGAACTCCTGACCTTGAGTGATCCGCCCGCCTCGGCCTCCCAGAGTGCTAGGATTACAGGCGTGAGCCACCGTGCCCGGCCCTTACTCCTTGTTTTGAACGGTGCCGTGTGTGTGTGTGTGTGTGTATTTCCAGTTCTGGTTACTTATTTGTAGGCATTAAATTATTGAGTTTATTTGTTAATATAAAGTGTTGTCATGAGCAGCCTTGTACATGGAAACCTTGAAGTTCTTGAAGACTTTTCCTAAAAATTTAATGTTAAAGGGAAAGCAAAGAAATGAACTTCCTTGTGGGATAACAATTTGTTCATCAATGTAACTTTTCAGAGGTTTTTCTTCAATATATTCCTACATTGGAAGTCAGGCTAGACTAAATGATCTCTAAAATCTCTTCTTTATTCAAATATAATAACACATGCAGTAATGCTTCTTAAGCTTAGCTGCATATTACAATCATCTGAAGAGCTTTTAAAAAGTAATAATGTCCAACTCTGATGAATGAAATCATAACCTCTAGAGACTGGACTCAGTCTTCTTTAGAAGTTCCTAGGTTATTCCAATACACATTCAGTGTTGAGAATTGCTAGCATAAAGGTTAAGTCATGAACATTATCAATACATTTTTTTAAAATGGCAGTAGCA
Organism: Lepilemur ruficaudatus; assembly: GCA_963574885.1. Lineage (NCBI taxonomy): Eukaryota > Metazoa > Chordata > Mammalia > Primates > Lepilemuridae > Lepilemur > Lepilemur ruficaudatus. The sequence continues at coordinate 12,912 of CAUYRT010039767.1, forward strand.
AAGGTATAAGAGCCTCAGGAATTGATTTCTTCTCTTGTAGCAAAATATGAGTGGTAGGATAGTAATTTAAAGTGCAGAAACAAACTAGAAAGAACATTAAGCAATGTCAGTGCAGGGCTTTGGTAAATGCTGACCATTTTCTCAGAGCATGGAGTCTTTTCCTCTTTTCTCTCTGAGCATGCCTTACACAGAGGAGAAAAGGACCCATTTATGCCTTTTCTCATTGTTATTCATTGGTCCACGGAAGCTGAGATGGGCATCTCAGTTTATTTAATCATTGGTTCTCTACAAGAAGGTTAGGAATCATCTCTGTGTATCAGAACTGATATGTTGCAACGTCCATCAGAAGAGATTAGTAGGCCTCTGTCAGGGTAGACGCCACAGGGTAGAATGAAACCTGAAGCTGGGTTAAGTAATTGGGTTCTTGTTCAATAAAAGTGCTTGTTTGTGCTGTGTAATGAAAGATCTTTGGTGCAATGGATGTCTGAATCCAAATACCCTTCGGATTTTCTGATGGATAAAGAGATAAGAGTGAAAGGGATTTAATTTAGAACTATTGAAAACCTTTAAAGAGATTAGAAAAAATTGGTAAATGCACTTTCTTTTTTAAAAATAAAGATTCTTTGTTACTTATCAGAACCAGTTACTTTTTAAAAAATTGACAATAAAACTTTTTGATGGTTTTGGTTTTGTTGGGTTTTTTTTGGTTTTTGGTTGGTTTTTTCTTTCTTTCTTCCTGTCTGTTTGCCATCATTAACTGACCTTTAAGACTCAGGTTCTGAAGAAGATAATGGAGAAACCGTTATCTCCCATGTCCCCTAACCTGAATTTAGGAAGCGATGCCGCCTTTGCTTCTCGCTGGAGTGCCACGTCAAAGCTGTGGGCAGAGCATTGGTGAATAGAACAAACAGCACACCTTACTTCCGGAGATATTTTCTTTTTCCCATAAAGTTAACACTCACCAGAGCATCTAAGCCTCTGTTTAAAAAAAATCGACATTTAAACCATTTTTTTTAAGAACACACTTTAAAAATATTCCTAATGCAGAAAATTCATGTAAGCAATCAGGGTCCTATGAGTGCACAATAATGGGTGGAATATGGTGAAATATACGAATCATTCATGCATAGCATTGTCTCAGCTAATTTTAAGAAGAGACTGCTTGAATCTATTTACTTTCTCTGGGATAAAAAAATTCTATTAGAGAAATAGAAAAAAGCCTTTTCTTTCTACTCATATCATTGAATACTTGATCAAATACAAGCCTTTATCTGAAGAAAAAAAATGTCATGGATTTACAACTCAAGGCGGGGGTGGGGCGGGGGAATCCACAAATCTTTTGACCGAACAGGATCTGTGTTTAAACTCCCTGCAATTGCACCGCCTGGCACATTGAATGCGTTTTGTTCCCCGGTGCAAATAGCATACTTCTTGCCCTCTCAGCTTCTTCATTTCACATCTGGATGCCATACTCTCTAACCCTCCCTTTCCTGAGTGACCTACTGATTCACACTTCATCTACCTTTGCTCTTTCCTGGGCGTCCCCTTCCGTCCCTCCCTTCCCTGCTCTGATTATATATAACATACTAAGAGCATTTTGGGAGTCAGAGTGCTAACAAATAGATGCTTGTTGAAATTAGCTTCTCCTTGGGGTTGTCTAGCAAGCCACATGAAATAGCAGAGCTAGGAAGTAAGAACACTGGGCTGAAGCAAAAGTTCAACCTGAAAATTTGTGTTTAGGTCTCAGCAGCTCCGAAGCTCTTTAGAGATACATTTGCTCTCAGCACGGGGTCAAAGGCACACAGGTGGCTGCATTGCAGTGCTGAGGATGGGATTGTCTTCTGATGAAATACATCAACACCTCCAGCCTCTGGGGGCCAGGTTAGGAAACGAATTAGCAATACTTTTTAAAAGAGATTGAGTGCCTGCCGGTGAGTGTCCCTCCTTTCAAAAAAAAAAAAATAATAATACTAATTCAGGAGCTGGACTTCCCATTTATCTGTAAATGAAGAAGGAGACCTCCATTTTTCCTGACTAACTCTCGACTTCATTTTGGAACTGACAAGTTTAAACAAGATGAGAATCAGATTGCCTCTGCCTTCCTCATTCTTTTGGCTCCAGCCGGCAAAGTAATTAATGTTGCTACAGGAGAAAGAAAAAGCTTTCTTGATGAGAACTTTTTTCCTCTGTCTTTTACAGGCAAATACTTGAAAGAGTAGGTGGCCTTTTTGACATGTTGCTAGGGGAGATAGCGCATAAAAATGCTCATGTTGTTTCTGTATGCTAATTTATAGGTAAGCCTATACCACTTTTGTCTTGTTCTCTTTTGATGGCACACCATAAATAATTGATAACATAATTGATAATTACCATACTGTAAAAAAAGAAAAAAAGTAGCATCCAAAGTAAAAACACAATTTCTTCAGCTGGCCTTCCCTGTGTTCTATGATTTTCTTTAGCATGTTTGTTCTCTTGAATATGTTTCTGAGGAAGAAATTAGCTTCAAGAACGTGCTAGAGTTACACCAATAGTTATCTGGCATCTGTTATAACAAGTTCCCCTCAGTTCAGAGATTCATTTCATCTTAGAATGTCAAAGTAATCTTCCAAGATCATTCTTGCAAATTCCAGTAGACTTTTCATCTTCTTTTGCTGGTCAGGCTTCTTTTTCAATATCTTTATATTATTCCTTCTTACATATCTAATCAATTATGAATGTCTTATTTTGGCACTCAGGGTTGTCTATAGCTAGACCCAATATTTGAGTATTTGATTTCATTTCCTTTCCTGACCCTTATATACATCAATCTTTAATCTCTAATTAAATTATATACATTAAAGTGTTCAGACCTTGCCCATGACGTTCAGTCAACATGGATTGCTTTTGTGATTAACATACATTTGCTGTATGTATTCTACTCATTTACCAAGACCCAGTTTACATGTTGTTTCATCCATAATTTTTTTTCTCAGTTATACTCTTCTCATTGTCCCCTACCCACCACCAACTACCAACATGGGGACACCATCATAATTAATTTCTAATTTTTTCTGTGTTTATTCCTATACCACTGCAAATGCACACCTTTTAATATATTTATTCAAATGCATATCTGTCTCTCTTATTCAAGAACCAAATAATAGGAACAGTTTCTTTTTGTAACTGATATATTCACTACTTAGCCCTTTGTAGATAAATTAAATCATTTAAATACTTATGTAAAAAATACATATGAATAAAGTATTTTTTTCTTGCATTTACTTTTAAAAAGGCCTGGTTAGATTACTATGAAAAATATTTTATTAAAAAGGTATTCAGTGCCTCTGTAGATGAACTTACATTCTGTCAAGAAGACAAACTAACATCTGTTTTCAAAGGCAGAAAATTTTCTGTTTTTCTTGCTAGTAATAATGTGAAACACTTTAACCTCCTATTTTTTAGTCAAAAGTGGAATGGTATTATTTATCATGCATTGATTTGTTGTCTCCGAACTTACAAAGGTGGTTTAGCTATTTACAGTTGGTGTAAAATGTTATATGTGGTCAAGGGTGCAGATAAGGACCATGAATAAGTCTGTTGGGAATTCTTAGATATATGGCAAAGGGAACATTTCATAGGGTCAATTACAAATGTGAAAGTAGAATGAAATGGAAAGATGTATGGTAGCTTTAAATGTAAACTTTCCTCCAAAACAATTGATGTCCTAACATTCTCTATAGGAATCTATATAGAATCAAATTCCAAAATTCTTATTCTTTGATCACAATTGAAATTTGTTTTTTTCTCATGTCAATTTATATTTTTAATAGCATTTCTTTCTGATGACAAAATAGAATGATTGTACATTGAAATAGTTTCTATTTATAATAGAAATCAATATTTGCAGCGTTCCCCAACCTTTTTGGCACCAGGGACCAGTTTCATGGAAGACGAGTTTTCCACAGACCCGTGGAGGGAGGCAGAGCTCCGGCAGGGATGCAAGCAAAGGGGAGTGGCTATAAATACTCTCGCCCCACCCATCCCTGCTCACCTCCTGTTGTGCAGCTCCCAGGTTCCTGAGTTTCATGGAAGACGATTTTTCCGGGGACTGGGTGTTGGCGGGCGGTGGGAAGGCAGTGGAGCTCTGCTGCCCCATCCCTAACAGACTTCCGACCAGTGGTTGGGAATCCCGTATCTAATGGATCCTAAGTATGCTAGACCTATTTAAGCATTTTTGAGTTGAAAAATTGAGGACTGTGATGGGTTCTTTCAGCTTTAAAAATTGTATATATTTAATGTTTATTATGAATTTATTATAAGTAATGATTAATTTTCTTGTGTTATGATTAAAGAAATATGCAATCGAGTATTTAGAGTGTAAAGTTAAAAAAATTAGCAAAACTGTTTTGGAACACACAATTCAAAACAACACAGAATCCACTTGCATGGAATGAGAATGTCCCATGATTTATATCAAATTGCTGCAAAATAATTATTTAGTATTATGTAATCTTCAGTCTAAAGCTAATTTGCTGTTATCTTTTTCTTTATTGAAATATCTTCATTTATTATAATATATTTTATTATATTATTTATAAAATTGTATTAATATAATAATTACTATTAATATTACTAATAAATTATTTGTTGAGTTAATGCAATTAAAGCACTTAACAAGCTCTGTTACTCAAAGTAAGCACTCTCAATAAATGCTTCTTATTGCTATTACCATTATTTCTTTTGATGGCTGAATGCTACAGCATGTAATTTATTTAACAGATCCCCTATTAAAGGAAACTGCTCCTAAAATTCAAATTAAATTTTAATTGAGCTTTCTCAATTAAATTTCTGAATTTAATTGGGCTTTCTGATTCAGATTGTTTGGTGAATGAATATAATGTTCTGTGTTTTTCAAATGATTTATAGTAAATCAAGATGCACTATAAAAACTATATTAAAACCAAATCTATTATTTTTTTGATAATTCAGTAATCACTTCAGTGTCTTTTTACTCTAGGGTCACTATTTTGACCCCTAGTCTCCATTGTGCTACTTATATATACAATTATTAATAATGTATTCCTACTGCCATTAATAATAATATTAAGGGGATAGAAATAAGAAATAATACAAAGAGAATCCTTCGCAGTTGATGGGAATAGACTTCCGCAGGTATTCCCTCAGATATCCCAGTTTTCTTAACTAGCAGATCCCGTTGTTAAAAATTATATAGATGTCATTGATATCTACTTCATTTATTGGATTTATTTTATGACTCAGAGTATATGTAGAACTTTATTTCTGTTTTTGGGTTCCCAATCTTATTTTCCCAAATGATCTTACATGACTCAATATCTTACTATGTTTCTGTTGCTATAATAAAATACCTTAGACTGGGTAATTTATAAACAACAGAAATTTATTTGTCACAGTTCTAGAGACTGGGAAGTCCAAGGTCAAGGTGCCAGCAGATTCGGTGTCTGGCGAAGGCTCTCTCTGCTTCCAAGGTGGTGCCTTGTTGCTTTCTCACATGGTGGAAGGTAGAAGTGCAAAAAGGCATTAGGGTGCTCCCTTCAACCTCTTTTATAGGAACACTAATCCATTCATGAGGACAAGGCCCAAATGACTTAATCACTTCCCAAAGGGCCTCACCTCCTAATACTTTCATATTGGGTATTGGGTATTAGGTTCCAACTTATGAATTTTGGAAGGCCACATACATTCAAAGCACAGCACTCAATAGCATACGGGGTTTTCAAGACCCTAGTTCTCATGATTCGGAAGAGACCACTAGACTAGAAAATGGTTAATAAGAATCCCTGGTTCTTAGGTGTTTCCTTTGTGTCTCATTGAAAAATTGTCAATCTAAGATAACCATAGGAAAAGATAAGCAGCAAACAGAAAATCGTAATGTGAAATAATATAACTGATACGTATTTAAAAGTAGGAGTTGAAAATTAAAAATTTGGACAATTTTTTTAAGTCAGTAGTCACAAAATTTTATGCTCTGATTTTATGTAATTGCCTTTAGTGTCAATCTTATGAGCAAGTTATTCTCAAATGTGTCTGCACATAAAAAGAGAGTTAAAGACATTTTTCTAAAATATTAATTTTTCTTTTCGTTAACAAAACTTTGCAGAGAAGGAAAAGGACTGTCATAAAGATAAATAATACAAATAACCTTAACATACATCTTTTTATTATTCTCCTCTCTGGTCATATGAACTTAAGATGAAAAGCAAAAACGCTCCTTCATGCTTTCTAGTAGGGGTAAGACATTAAACTAATAACTACTAAAAATCTTATTATATCTTCCTTCATAATCAATTCACTAAACAACTAGTTATAAAGTTAAACTTTTATTGATTACTGTCCTGGTTTCTCCATGCCTGATCACTTCTTGGTACCACTTCTTGGTAAACTGAATTCTTCAACTTGCACTTTGGAAAATCAACTAAATTGAACCACATCCCCCTTGAAGCTTAGCCTTCCATAGCCAACTAACGTGTGTACTATTGTACTAGATTTCCTATTGGTAGTCACTTCCATTCCTGCCTTCTGTGCTATAACCTCAGGGCTAAAAACCTAAGAACTATCCTCTCCTAAATCCCTTGTTAGCATTGATTCCACTAATGAGAATTACTTATATAAGATTTGGAACATTCCTTGCTTTGACAGAAGGGATATGTGTGGGTTTCAGCAGATATAAATTTTGTATCAGCCTATGACTTTGCCTAGTAAACCACTGGCCTTGTTAATGCAAACAACTATAACCATTAGAGATCAATTCCTGCAGAGCTAGTGAAGTATAGCTCCTCAGTATACATTGCTCCTATGTCTTAAGAACTTGATCTCCTCTATTAAATCACTTTCTTTTTAAAATACCTAGCATATCTTCGCTTTCCTGATTGGCCATTGACTGACATTCTTTATTCTTGAATGTTTAACAGTGAGATTGTTAAATATTGCTGTGTGTGTGATCCGAGTTGTTAAAGATACACTTCTGTCCAGCCCTCCATGTGTATCCCCAAAAGTTAGAAAATTACAAAAACTTGGAAATCTTCTGTCACTATTCTATGTAATCACTTACTTATTTTGATGAAATATTTTGTTTTCATTGATCTCCTTTATTCGTAGTTTTTCATAATTTATCATTCACTTCAGTACTTCAATAATCAGTTTTCCCAAGTTTCAGACCTTTTTTATTTTTTGGTGCTGCTTTCTAAATGTTTTGTTCCTTCAGCTTGCAAATCAATCATTATGTCTAAATATCAGAGCCATCGTCACCACCCACATGCAAATTATTTATCCATATCACTCTTTCCATTAATAATGTGATCAATATTTTTCATGCTTCAAATCAAAATCCTTTGATTTGGATCTCCTTTGTCCCGCTGCTTCCAAATAATGCCAACTATTTGCTAAAAATTTATTATAGCAAATTATTTCTTTCTTATTTGCATTGAGGTAATGCTAATCGTTTGACAGGGCAACTTCTACTAAGTAGAGGGAACTACAAAACTAGGAAGCTTAAATTGTGCTGGAGTACCTGGATCATACAGATACTTGGACTGTTGGTGTGCATAGTAATAAAGATATTAGAGAATTATTTTAAGGCCAGAGAGATAAAGTGAAGGAGAAGAAAAGAATGGAGACTTGAAATATTTGTCAAAAAGCTATTAGCATTCGGTATCTTAATTAATCTATGAGGTCATGAACAGTATATATACATATATAAACACATATATACTAAATTAATATATGTTAATTTGTATTTATATTTCAATTGATAAATCATAATCATATATTACATTTATGGGTACAATGTGATGTTTTGATATATGTACACAAAGTGGAATGATTAAATCAAGCTAATTAACATATCCATCACCTCATTTAACATTTTTGTGGTGATACATTTGATGTTTACTCTTTGTTTTTTTGAAATATACAATATGTTATCATTGACTGCAATCACCCTGCTGTACAATGGACCTCAAAATGTAATCCTCTTGTCTAATTGAAACTTTGTACTCTTTGACCAGCAACTACCTGTTCAAATCATGGTGATCTAGAGACACCATCTCCTTCATCTTGTGCCTTTTCCATCCTTTATGGCTTCTGGGTCCTTGGAATTTTGCTAGTGAATGAGGAATACATGGAGGGCTGTGTTTGGGTGGTTTTGAAGACCTAAATACAGTACACATCATTCTCACTCAGCTTGATTTGAAATTACTTTCATGGCCATGTCTAACTGCCAGAGAAGCTGAGAAATGCAACTGGGCTTTGTGCACAGGAAGAGGAGGAAAAGGTTTTAGGATGGATTTATATATTTAGTCTCTGCCATAGTATGTGAGCCTTTAAGATTTTGAATTCAGATAATGTTCTGTCTCATTCCAGAATCACCAGATTCTTTCTGCTCTAGTATGGGAGCATCATTCAAGCACAAAGAGCCGGTTATACGTGAAAAGAGCCTGGATAGCCCCCTGCCAAACTTGTGATGAGAGCTTTCATCACCACCCACATGAAAATGATCTCCCCTGAGTTCATGCTTTGTTTTAAGGAAATGCAGAGGTGATATGTACATAAGGTAGGCTCTCAGGGAAGATAACCTCTAAGGTCCATACGACTTCAAGATTAAATGCCCCACTTTGAGTTCTACTTATTTAATAGATGGGGGAAACATTAAATGATTATAATCAAGAGAATGGCTAGATGAAATCTCTGTTTTAGAAATATTCTCTTCTGCTGCAATACGCATTCAACTCAATAAAGCAGAGTGTCTGAAATCTATTAATAGTTGTCTTTTTTACTTTTGGGGAAGATGATAAAATGTCAAATAAACTCAATTAGAAAGAAATTTGTTCAAAATTATGTCACTTCATTTAGTATATATTGACAAATAATCCTTAGTAATTTAAAAAATAGTCCAGTTTGCTATGATGTGTGGTCTATAAAATACTTATTTCAATTCTACCTATGCATCTAATTATAAATATTTGTATCAAAAGTCTGGGTTATTTTGAGAATTAAAATATCATAAAAGAGTAAGTATATTTGATGGGATTATATTCTTATATTTAAGGAATAGAAAAAATGAAATCAATGGCAAAACAGACATAACAGTCCTTTTTGTCCTTTCTTGAAGATTTCTGCGAGAGTCAATAAACTTTTATTGTTACAAATCAATGATATTGCACTGAACATATATTCATCTATTTTTCCAACTGAGGAAGTTTCTCTTTATGACAATCAATGCTATATTTTCTAGTTACTCAAAAGTTTTTAGCCTTTTAAGCTTTCCATGAGTAATATTATTGATAGTTTATTATTTAATTTTTAAATTTATGGTTGTTTATGTATAAGCAATGTTATCTATTGATACTGCCAAACTTCTCAGGCCAGTCTATATTATTTTAGTTCTTCATACATAGGTTTTGTCTCTAAATACATTGTTGCCTTTTTGAGGCTAGAAATCAACATCTCTAATTATTTAGTAATTCAATATATTCAATATATAATGACAATGTATTCAAAAAGTATGGAAAAAGTACTTACTAAATGAATAAAATGTAAATAAAATATAAACAGTTGTAAACATACAATTAAAATTTATATATTGATGCAACATGAAAAAAATGCCTTATGTTCATGTTGAATAGTCAACTCAAATCCACTTACGTGGTAGCAAATAGTTTCATAATACAATTTAAGCATAATTTCCATTTGTGTAATATAGATGCTAAAGGCAAACAGCAGAGCTCTGGGCAATAAAAAACTGCACTTTTCAAAAAATAAAAATCATATATGAGAGTCATCATGGCATTTGGAAAATGAGAAATGAATTATTGGATAAACCAAGAAAAGTTCAATTTCTTTTTAATACGCTATTCTTTAGTGAGTTGTTTGTGATTCTTATCACATAGACTCCAATATCACAGAAGATAACATTATAGCAAAATAGCAGTACCTGCCTCTGTATCATTCCTCTTCCAAGCTAAGTTACCTCTTTCCTTCAACAATCAGTGTCAATGTGACCCTACTTGTAAAGAATCAAGGTACTTTAGGTCAATATTCTATAATAAGTCATTTTTAGTCCTATTCTGGAAAATTGACTTGCTATGACCTGTATCCTGTGACTTTCTGGCAACTATATTCCAATTTTAAGCCATTATTCTAGATCTCCTCACTTTCTAGGCCTCCCAACTTCAGAGTCTTAAATCCTGCCTCTGTACGTTAGTCTCAGGCAGACCCTGTTACCTCGCTTACATATTTTCCTGATGCTTTCCTACCCGTTGGGATCTCCCAATGTTGCTTTCTTCAAAATAGCTCTTTTCCATGTTCTATATTGGGTTATCCTTTACCTGTGTATGAGATTTCCTTTATGAAGTTTATGCCAACTGTTTTATCTAGATTACCAGATCTTTTTCTGTGCTCTCCCAATCTTATAACCATGAGATTTACAAGAGAAATTAAAATCTAATGTCATCTTACTAAATTCTGACTAAAACAATCAAAGGAATATAAAGAAGAAAATCTACCTATGTTAGCTGTGGACTTTTGTGAAGGATGCTGGGCATATGCTAAATAAGTATATTCTGACATATATAATACAAACAGGTACAGCCTGAAGCAAAACGTTGACAAAAAGGAGTTTGGAGTTTGGTGAATGGGCTTTCAATAGAGATTTGACAGAACACTTAAATATTCACTAACTTGATGGTGTAAAGTTTAGACACCAGGGAAAAAACAAAAACAAAAACAAAAACAATGGGTAAATGTGTTTCTCCCCCTGAGAAGTCATTTAAGCACTTTAGATCAATGTGTTAGATGACTGCACTGAGAGCGCTCAAGGCCACTGGAAACAGAGGACTGGTTGGAAACAGGTCCTTGATGTAGTGAAGTTTGCCCAGGAGCCACCAAGCAGTGACACAACAATCAGGGGTCCCGTACAGACAAGCCACTTATCTGGAGTTGACATCACATCAAATAGAAAACTAGAAAGAATAAATCAGCAGTGTTGTCAAATCCAGAAACAGCACTTACCCGTTTGAATCTGCCCATAGGTCAGCACGCTGTTGAGTCTTACTGGCTCCTGGCTCCTAAAACTGGTAATGGAAATGGAAATGGAAAGATTGGTAATGCAAATGCAATCAAACCACTCTGTGGAGGAACTCATTATTGGAGGGGTACCTATGAAGAGTGAAGCATCTCTCCTACTTTGCAAGAATAACCAGAGCTCTTGTTCATTATTAGTAAACATTTTTAAAAATGAGTATAGTGATAACAGTAAGCCTGAGAATTTTTGTAAAAAAATGAAGAATATATCATTCAAGATATAAGATATAAATAAATATTTATAAAAATAAAAATAAATAACTGACAAAAGAAAACATGACTTAAGAGTTGGGTATTTCAAAAATGAATGTTAGAAAAGGAATGTGCTGGATATTATAAAATCGGGAATAAAAGTGCAGACTATACTATAGAAAGTCTAATCAGAAAGTTTGTAGAGGATGCAAATCTCTCTCAAACTGCAAAGAGAAAAGATGAAAATAGCGAGGAAGAGGTTAAAAAAGGTAAAACCTAAAATTTTAATATATAATTTATATTTCTGGAGAAGAAGTAGAAATAAATTGAAGGAAGATAATATAAAAGATATTTTAAAAAATTCTCATTAGATTGAATGTCTGAACTTTAGGCATAATACAGTAAATCAATAGAAGAATGAAATTAAGAACTCCAGAATGGGGAAACTGTTGTACAGAAGTCTTATTTATGTATATCAAAAAATTTAATCATAGAATTAAATATAAATAATTGTTGAACTCTGACTACCATACAAAACATAGAATTAAATACAGATCCTTAGAAGTGTGATTAACATACACTGTCTGACTAAGGTTGGTCCTCCAGTGGGGAAGATCCCAGCCTGCGGCACCATAGAAACCAAGTGTGTCATGTCCAGGTACATTTGTTTGCAACCAGACAATGGAGAGCAGGGGTAACACAAGAGGGGTGAAGCTCACTCCCAACAGCCAGTCAGGGAATTGTGCTCTTTCCCTCATGAGCAACCTTCCCTGTCTAGAGAGCCTGCCTTGACGCTCCTTCCAGCGGCTCTCCCAGCAGTTAAGAAAATGACCTCTGAGCCCTGCCATGGTTTTGCAAAACCTTCCAGGCTCACATAACCTAACCAAGCCCAGCCTTACTCCTCCAACCACCTCTGCTGTGGTGGAGATCAAGCAACCCCCTGGGAGATACAGGGCCCCTCCCAAAACCGGGGCATTCATGTGCTCTACCTGAGCCACTAGAGCTTATCACAGGCACAAAAGAACATCTCTGCAGTTGGCTCTTTCCAGCAAGCATCAACCAGTGACAGGGAGAAAAACTGTATAGCTCATTACAGCATCTACCAACTCAATCAAACAGGGAGTGGCTGATTCTTACCGACAAGCATCACTCACCATCTTGGAGATTAAGCTGGGGGCTCCCAGTACAATTCACACTGCTGGGAAGAGGTGAAGATAGCAGGATAGAAGCAACCCAAGGCGACATGGCTTTTTTGGAGAGAAACAAAATTACAGACAGCTCCATCTATGTGGGGTCTCCCTCCTCCACTGCAGACCTCTGGGCTGATCAGGGAGCTGCTCAGACTCTGTGCAGAGACATTCCACTGGAGAGCAGGCACAGCAGGGATCTGGTGTCTGCCAACCCTAGGTTTCTGCAACTGACACCCTCCTGATCTCTGTGGCACGTGGAGCCAGGTCTGCTCAGGACCCAGCCTTGCAGCAGTAGACTTTATATCACCCCTGCCAGGCCAGGAAGGGAACAGATGCTCCCCTGTGTCATGCCCTGTGACTGGGGGCCTCCTCCAGGGCGTGGGAGCTGAACCAAGCAAGAACCTTACATACCACATATACCACCTGGAAAGCCAGGGGTGACTGTCTCAGTAGGTCCTAGGTGTGAGTGGAGAACTGTGGCCCACCAGCAGCTCCGGCCCACCTACATGGACCCTGGGCTACTGAGACAAACCCCTGCCTGTGCGAGTGGGCATCAGCAGTCCCTACAGTGGTGGAACAGCCCCACATATGGGCGGCCCTGCCCCCAATATCCCCAGAACCAGCTCTGAGGCTCTTGCTGTGCTCAAGTCTGAGGTTCTACCCCTGTAGTTCCAGGGCCCCTGCCAGGCCTGCCACTCCATCCCAGAGACTCCAGAGTTCTGCTTGGACCCCAAGACCCCACTACTAAGTCCCCTCCATTACCACTAGGCTGACAGAACCTCCCCAAGATCCAACACTTCACTCAGGACCCTCCAGCCCTGAGCAGCTATCACTGCTGAATTTGGTTCAAGAAAGTTCCCAGCAAAGGAGAACAGCTGTCCTGAAATCCTAATAACCCAGATCTGAGAGAAGAGCCAGATGAGAAGAAACAAGAACGCTGGCAACACAAAAAAACAAAATAATTTGACACCCCCAAGAGAACACAATGGAGCTATAGTAGTGCATTTCACTCTCAAGAAAATTGTTGAAATTACAGAAATGGAATTCAGAATATGGATGGCAAATAAGATGAAAAAAATGAAAAAGTCACTAGAGAGCTAGACAACATAAGAAAGGATAAAATAGAACTTAAAGAAATGAAAGAGTCATTTAGACAATTCCAAAACACAGAAGAAAGCTTTAATAACAAGCTAAACCAAGAAGAGAGAATTTTGGAGCTTAAAGACAAGGCTCTCAAGATAACCCAGTCATTCAGAGGCAGAGAGAAAGGAATGCTTATACATTACTGGTGGAACTGCAAATTATTACAACCTCCACGGAAAACAATATGGAGATTCCTCAAAGAATTCCACTTGATCCTACCATTTGATCCAGCAATCACACAGTTGGGTTTTTACCCAGTGGAAAAGAAGACTTTTCATCAAAAAGACAACTGCACTCAAATGTTTATTGCAGCACAATTCACAATTGCTAAGATGTGGAATCAACTCAAGTGCCTATCAATTCATGAGTGGATTAATAAAATGTAGTATATGTATACCATGGAGTACTACTTAGACACAAAAAAGGTGAATTAATATATTTTGCAACAATATGGATGGAACTGGAGACCATTCTTCTAAGTGAAGTATCTCAAGAATGGAAAAACAAACACCACATGTACTCACCATTAAATTGGAACTAACTGATGAGCACACATGTGCACAGAGTGGAAATCAACTCAGGGGAGGCGGGGGGGGGTGGGGACTGACCTAAGGGGTACTGTGAACACTATTTGGGTGATGGGCATACCTATAGCCAGGAGTCAAGCATTATAAAAGCAATCCATGTAACCCAAAACATTTGTACCCTCTTAATATTTTGAAATAATAATAAAAAAGAAGTTAGGTGATCTTTTTACATGTCACTAGCACTTTTTCACATTGCTGGGTATACATGCACATTCCCCTTCAGAAGTAGAAAAATCTATGTGGGAAGCTAAGATATAGATGTGAAAGATACTAAAATCAGATTAGTGACTGAGTGGCAGACCACAGTGCAGGAATTCAGAGAAGGTTTGTAATCTGAAGTGGTCAGAGAAATAAATTATCAGGGAAGATATGGGATTTAAGAGTAAGTTTTGAGCAATTTGAAGTCAAACAGATCAAAGCTTAAATTCTATTTCTGACATATTCTAATTTGAGAACATAGATTAGTTATTTGGTTTCTCTGGGCCTCATTTCCTTGTCTATGCAAAGGAGAAAAATGAAAACACATTGTATAATGGGCCATTTATGAGAATTGAGATATTGTGCGAAAAGCATCTGACACATGTTGGGCACTTGATAAACTCTTAATAAAATCCTCATTGATATCTTTTGCATTGTTGTTGTATCCTAGAGCTATGTTAAAGAATATCTTGGCAGGGTTTGCAGTATAAGCTACATTTTTTCAGTGGAAGAGGCGTGATCTATTGGGAACCAGTGAGAAGCATTTGTCAGGTATAGGATGTAACCATGTCTTGTATTTGAACTTCACTTAGGACCTTCCACATCTCTAGCATAAACTTTGTTATTAAAAAATGCAGATATTCCTGGGAAGTGAAACACTTTAATCTCTCCTGAGTTATTTTATAATATTTTGATTATGAGCATTGATTTCAGTAGAAGACTAAATGCAGATTTTGGTATCACATGTGGGAGTGGCAGGTATGCAATCAAAGGGCCAGGAAGGCATTAAGATTCCTCAAAGTCTCCATCACAGAAAGAGGGAGATGTGTAGAAGCACAGACTGGGAGCCTTGAGGATGTGTTTGCCTGATTTTCCAGTTTTTCATTAATTGAGTTGAGGGATGCATCTCAGACACATAATGTGATAAGTTGTGTACTTTAATTTTGTCATTAAGTAAATAGGAGAACCTCTTTAAATGCTTTCTTGTCTTACAGAGGTAATTTTGTACCCTTCCTTTAAGGTCATTTACCAACGTTCACTGATTCTTGGTGTAGGCATCAGAACCAAACATGCATTGGGAATTTTGTGGAAAAACATGAAATTCTTTTCTCAATGACCTTCTGAGGTTTCATTACATCTTTAGAAACCTATTTACAGTGATTAATGAGGATAAGTTACATTTCAGGGCCCTTGACCTTCTCTAGCACACTGTCTGGTATGAGCGTGTTGTACTAGAGCTGAGATTAGCGTAGTACTTGAACATGAAAAGCAACTGCAGAACACGGAATAAAACGAACATTTGCTATGTCCAGAAATTTCACACATAAACAGAAAGAAAAGGAAAATAAAATTATGGGTAAATTTATTGACGTCATGGGAATGCAACAACATCAATCCTGGAGAGCAAAAGTTCAATCCGAACCTTAGAAACTTCTTGACCAATTTTCAACATTATTCAGAAAACATTTTTAAAAGTTCCTCGTAATTAATTTCATTGATCATTCATCTTTTCTTGTTAATGAGATGGAATTTATTTTTCTTCAATTGAATTTTGAAGAGAATCCAACTCTTCAATTGAGTTTTATAAAAACCTTAAAATGCAAAGCAAAAATGGAAGCAATTTTGAAGGTAGAGTGGGTAATCTGGAGTTCCCTCTCACTCTCTTCCCTCTGACTTCTCTGTCTCCCTACCTGGCAGCCCCAAATAACTATTTGAAACACAGTTTGCTTATAGTCAATATTATAAATACATTTTGAAATCTGTGCAGTTTGGGATTCTGACCCGCATCAGAGAGACTCTTTTAATATTGGGCTGTCCTATTTTAAAAAAGCCACACAGCCCTTATTATGTCCCGGTGTCTTGCAATTTTATTTGTATTCTGCTGCTGACCTACTTTAAGACAGTTAGTAAAGAATTTCTCCTCTCTTTGGCTTTATACCTTTATTTCCAATTCACTCATACAAGCACTATTAATTACACTGTCATGAATAGCAACATCAGTTTAGTTCTTTTTCCTAAATCATATATATGTACATAATAAAGACATAAATGGGAGCTATCTTTTTGAAGATTCAATTGCATTAGAAATAGGGGTAAGAATTACAGAGAAAAATTACTTATGTTCACACCTATACATGTGAGAGGGAGGGAGATGTGAGAGGGATATATTACTGCCCCCTAAAATTAATCTTTAGTCTTGCAGATGCCCTGTAATAATCTTGGATATTTGAATACCAAACTACTTCACATATTCAAAATTGGAATCTTGCTTCAACTGTTTAGTTTGAGGCTAATAAGTTGATCTCAGACTCATACCTACCTTACCCTGTTCCTGATACTCAATCTGCTGCCTGCAGTGTGCTCTGGTGCCCAAGTGTATGCAACCTACTGCTTGAGAACACTTTGAAGTACTATCAGGTCATGGTGAAAGAAGAATGTGCATGCTTGGAAGATTAGTAATTGATAAACCAGAATAGACAGGATAAAGTGAGTCCAAAAATCTACTTCATGGACCAATATAATAATTTGAAATGAGGTGATAAATGTCTTGATTAAGATTATATTAGAACTGGAAATTGTGGGCAACATTTCAAAGTAAAATTAATAAATGGCAAATACTAACTGTCATAAAGAAGAGCGTACGAAATGTTTTCCAATTCTTGAGTTTAGTAGATTAAGGAAATGCCTGTAGAGAGGGATGCTGGAAGTAGATACCAGTTTTACTTAGTTGTATTCTATGTGGATTGTCTGCTCTGTGAGTGTGTGGAGTAATAAATTGCAGCAGAGATGATCTTTTGGTTATTGGACCTGGCAGACTTTTCCACCTGAAACTTTAAAGGTGAGAGTTGAAGACTTTTAATCTTTGAGAAAAAGATTTGATGTACAATAAAAGAAGGCCAAGGAGTGATTGTCGAAGAATGCTGGAATCTAGCGGGTTGAAGAAATGCCAGTAGAAGGGAGACAAAGGGTTGGCTGGGGACACAGGGAAGTTGAGGGGCAGAGCAGGAAGCTTTGGAGATGAGATGTGAGCTGAGGGAAGAACAAGGAGGCCTTAGAAATACACAGTCCTTTAAACGAAGAGAAGAGAACCTCAAGGAGATACTGCTCACAAGAAGGTAGACTGAGAAATGAGACACTGAGTGGACACTTCTAAACAATGGTTTGTTTATACCCAGTTAATTTTCGTGAATACAAGAGCAAAAGCCTTTAGTGATTTTAAAAGTGTGAGTAACATCAACCCAAATATAATCTTGCGAGTAAGTTAAGAAGTGTGTGCAGGGCGGCGAGGCAAGGTAGAGTGTGTGAGAAAAGGGAGATTGATTTTCCCCGGTGCTGTTTCAGAAGCCTTCACCATTGAGGTCTGTCTTGCTTCACTTCATTGGTTGGTGCACATGGTTATCACATAACCAGGTCAATACCTAGATCAGACAGTTATTTATATAGCTCTCAAGTCTACCATTAACTTCCTCAATTGACTCCACAATTTCTTTTACTGTTTTGCAGTTTAAAATCTTAGAATAAAATTCCAACTTGGGCTCTTCCATATTTCCATCATGGAATCGTGCCCCACTCAATCATGTGATTAGAGACAGAAAAGTGAGCTGGAAAAGGGAAAAGTATATCACTGGTTTTTTTTCCTCAGACATTCCTAGTAGAAAATCTAGCATAAAAAGTTTAACCAAAAATTTTAAATGACAACACACATAAAGGAACTCTTCATATTGACAGGTGGTTAGAATAAAGTTCATGATAGAGTTAAGGAAATGTAACAAATGATTGACTACAATGGATTAAAGGAGTAACGTAGAAAAATAAGTCTGCCAATACTAAAAATTGCTTTTGAACCTGTATACATTTGGACAAAGCTCCAGTCTGTGTACGTTATTACTTTACTTTAATATAACTGTATTTAAATTTGAAGATTGACTAGCTAGTGGGAGATTTAGAAGCTTTGCTGTTGCATTCACAAAGTTTGTATTAAAAATATTCCTAAGATTAGTAATAAGATTAGTAATTCCATATTCCTATGGGGATCATACTATCTCACCCTAGAACTTATTTGGTGTTCAACAAGGTTAGTAATTCCAGACAATAGAGTAGCCAGGACCACCTACCTTTTCCATATCATCTCTTCTGCCTCTTTCCTTCTCTCACTCTGTTCTGTGAACACTGATCTTCTTCTAGTCCATCAATCATGCCAAGCTCATTGCAATTTCAAGGCATTTACCCATGCGTTCCCCCGTCAACTCCATCTTTACATGGCTGGCTACTTCTCATCATTAGATAGAACCTCAAATCGCCCCCTCTGTCCTGTCCTACATATTGCATGCAAATGCATGCATGCACACACGCCCTATCTTTTTGTTGGCAATACTCTTATCCTTAGCTGAAATTATCTTATCTGTTTTTCTTATAAATTGTATTTCTTCATCTATAAGAACAAAAATTGTGCAGAACAGTTACACTGTCTGTCCTCCAGTTTATAGATCATTTCCTATTTAGAGTTAGACCTCCATAAGCATTTGTTGAATGCATATCACTTTTTACCACGGAAAAGAACAGAACCGTATGCCTAGATCCCAGGGAAATATTTTACATTTACATCTTACTATTTTCCCAATATTTTGTTCTTTTTGGAGGACAGATATTGGCCATTTCTTTATTAGTCAGTATGAAAATGAATAGTACTTACACAGGTATATGTCATTACTAGAGGTCAGCATGGAACTGAATTTATTATAGATATATTGCTAAGATGGTAGCAACTTTGTGTTAAAATTAGATATATACACTCTTGTTAACCCCTGAGTATTGTGTGATCTGCATATTTATTATTAAGTTTAGCTTAATTCATTGTTGCCATTTGGTAAATATATTTAAATCAATTCCTAGGTTTTTATTACTGATGATAGATGTTGATACACACATGTATAGAAGACTTTTGGAGGCCAGAATATTTATTTGTGAATCATTGTATATTTAACTGTCAATGATTTGTATTTAGAAAGCATTTATATTTAAATATGTTCCATATTAGACAACTACCAAATGCCTAAGCCCAACTGCATATTTTAAATTTTCCAAGGATGGTTGAAAATATAAGATGGTAATTATCTTTTTCTCATGTGTTGGTGCTATTAAAATCGTATCATGATAACTTATCATTTACATATAAATCTTGTTAAAATTTCAAAGCCCTGTGCTGAAAATATAAGAATAAGTATATTTAATATAATTGACATAAGATTGCTATTTTCCACAATTTTTCTGAAGGTAATAAGAAAGATCCACTTTTGCTTGCCTCTTCAAACAGCATTTTGAATTCTATCAACATCACACTCCTTTTATCCCCAGTAGCTGAAGTCCCAAAAGACTATCTCACCACAAAAATAACATCTGAAATATCAACTCTATGCATATAAATTCAGATGGAAGGAGAAAACTCTTCATGACTTTAGAGATGTCAATTTTATTACAAACTGTTCCTTCTACATGCAGCTATGTGAGCGTGAGAGTATATGTGTATAAATTAGTGTGTTTTTCTTTCATTTGCCATTACAACACAAGGAATAAAAGAAACATATAAATGCAAGTATACCATAAAACCAGGCGCTGTCACAGAAACTACATACCTATTTATATGTGAATTCTTTATACCTTAACTTCTGAATTTACCACAGAATACTCAGGTTAACAAATGATTTATAGGCACTCATTTTCTTAAAGGTTGACTCTTCTTTCTCTTTTTTCCTCTTCTTTCTCTTGAAATCTTAAGACAATCTAAAAGAAAAAAAATGAAAAATATTCTGCCCTAGTCTGTCTTCATAAACCAATTAAAAACAAAATCATGTGTCCTGCCCTTGTCTCTGTTTGCTCACAGATATTGCACACACATGATCTTAAAAGCCAAAATTTCTAATTTTTTTTCTTGTATTCCTTTTTTGTTTGTTTTATTTCAATAGATTTAGGGGGTACTATTGTTTTTGTTACATGGGTAAGTTGTATAGTGGTGAAGTCAGGGTTTATAATGTACCCATCATCAAAATCATGTACATCTGTGGTCCCAAACCCCCAGGCTGTGTACTGGTACTGGTCTGTGGCTTGTTAGGAACTGGGAGGACAGCAGGAGGTGAGCAGCAGGCAAGTGGAGCCAAGCTTCATCTGTATTTACAGCCACTCCCCATCCTTCGCATCACTGCATAAGCTCCGCCTCCTGTCAGATCAGCAGCCGCGTTAGATTCTCATAGGAACACGAACCCTACTGTAGACTGTGCATGCGTGGGATCTAGGTTGTGCTCTCCTTGTGAGAATCTAATGCCTGATGATCTGAGGTGCAGCTGAGGCAGTGATGCTAGCGCTGGGGAGCAGCTATAACTGCAGACTATCATTAGCAGAGAGGTTTGACTTCACAATAAATGTAATGTGCTTGAATCATCCCCAAACCATCCCCCAATCCCCGTCCATGGAAAAATTGACTTCCATGGAACAGGTCCTTGGTGCCAAAAAGGTTGGGGACTGCTGGTGTACATTGTTTCTAATAACTAATTTCTGATCCCTCACTTTCCCACCCTCTCCTTTTCTTAGTTTCTAATGACCCTTATACCTCTTTATGACCATATATGCCCATTGTGTAGCTCCTATTTATAAGTGAGAACATGTGGTATTTGTTTTTCCGTTCCTGAGATGCTTCACTTAGAATTATCATCTCCAGTTCCATCCAAGTTTCTGCAAATGACATTATTTCATTCTTTTTCATGGCTGAGTAGCTTTCCATGGTATATATGTATATATCACATTTTCTTTATCCACTCATCAGCTGATGTGCAGGTTGATTTCATATCTTTGTAATTATGAATTGTGCTGCAATAAATATTTGGGTGCAAGTGTGTGTTTGATAAAATGATTTCTTTTCCTTTGGGTAGATACCCAGTAATGCAGTGGTCCCCACTTCTTTCCAGTCTCACCATTAGTCCCCTGGATCAAGAAAATTTACCTTTATTGCTTTTCCCCCCTACTAATCTATCCTATAAGGCTCATCAGGAAAAACATAGAGCACAGCTGTAATTATGTTTGTCATTCTGTAACCTCACCATGATTTTCAGTGACAGAAATGAGAAAGCCATGCTCTTTAAATCATACTTTTAAATCAATCATGCTTGTTGCAAAAATTCAAACAATTGTAAAATATATAGAAAAGGGGATGAAAAATCCCTCTTCACTGTAATTCCCTTCTTAAAATACCACTCCCCTCTCAGCTAACATCTAACAAGTCACAACAATTGGGATGGTATGATGCCATACTTAGTTTTAAAGATATATATTTTTGTGTGTGTATGTGAAATAATTTGTGATTATATTGTACATAGATATTGGTGTGATGAATTCACTGTTTCCTTTTCCAATTTATGTAGCCATTTTTTTCACTAGAAGAGTAAATAATATTTTGAAAACAGAAACCTTCATTAACTTAATTGAATTTTCAATATTTTGCCAATATAAAAACAAACTATTAATAAAAGTATTTTATTTTAGTTAGTGATCTCTTATATAATTAGAAATAATTAAAACATAGTTTTCACCAAGTGTCTTATTATTGTTAGACTCAGACTCAAACATAGAATCTTAGACTTAATAGGTGCTCAATAAGTATTTGAAACATGAATAAATGCATGATACTTATAGCCTCATTTTAATTTATTTAAAGGATGTGAGGGATATAAAATAATACTTTAAGACATTCTGGTTTATTTTTAAAAACAGAATTGTACAAAATGATCTTCATTGTAATATACAGTAAATAAGAAGAAAAAAGACTTGTGGGAAATAAAAATATTTTTCCTTTCTTTCTTTCTTCTCTTGTGACCCGTCCTTCCTTTCCTATATCCTGATGTCCATTATTATGATTTGAAGACACGTATTTTTGCACCCCCTACCCAGGGAATTCATATGCATATGCATAATTAAGTTTAAAAAGTACTGCTGTTCTGCGATATGCAGTTAATATTCCTTATTATTTGTAATTTAAATGTGATTTTTAGATTTAATTACAATATATCCAGAATTTATAAAGTACTCTTACAACTTAACATTTCCCTAATGGATAATAATGTTGAATATCTTTTCATGTATTTATTGATCACTCATATATCATTTTTGGAGAGATGTTTATTCAGAATAGTTGCCTATTTTTAATTTGGTTATTTATCTTTTTGTTGTTGAGTTGACAGAATTCTTTAAGTATTCTGCATACAAACCTCTTATCGGATATATGATTTACAAGCATTTTCTCCTATTATGTAGCATAGGAGAAGAAAAAATATCTGTTCTTCTATTCATCTTAGTTTCATGGCTGAGGGCCTTATAACAAAACATAGATTAACAAGAGAAAAGCATACAAATTTATTTAAGTGTTATATGACATGGGGGCCTTTGTAAGGAAATGGAGGCACAAAGAGTTAAATCTAAGGATATTTTTAAAATAGTAGTTTTGATAGAGGGGATAGTCATGTAGAAATATGATAAGGCATAAGGTATGTTCTAATGGTAATAAACTAGGGGAAACTTCATAAGGCCCACTTATTCGGATACTTTTCTGTATCTGTTCATTTTCAGAGATCAGGATAATCTTTTCCTCCAAGTATGTGGAGGGCACCTCTCACATAATGGTTTTAGACTTGCTTTGGGGAAGTCAGAAAATTCTTCTAAGCTTTATGACTTTGTTCAGGGGAGAAGGGTAGAGACAAGGTCAGAGAGACCTGCTTCTGTCTCCCCAATTTCCTTCAGGTTTAAATACTTTGGTAGTTAGTGGATACTGAACCCCATCAGTGGGTTGTCTTTTCAGTTTCTTAATGCTATCCTTTGAAGCACTTGTTTGTTTGTTTTTTGTTATGTCCAATTTATTATTATTATTATTTTTTGCATTGCTTGTGTTTTGGGTGTTATATGTGATAAACTATTGCCTGCTCCAAGGTCACAAGTATTTAAGCCTTGTTTTTTTTTTCATCTAAAAATTTTACAGTTTTAGAGCTTACACTTATATTTTTAATCCTTTATGCTTTAATTTTTGCATATTATGTTATATAGTGGTCCAACTTCATTATTTTGTATGTGGATGTTCAGTTATCCCAGCATCATTTGTTGACAAGACTATGCTTTTCACATTGAATAGTGTGGGCTCCCTTTGTTGAAAATTAACTATGAATGTAAAGGCTTATTTCTGGATTTTAATTCTATTTTGTTGATTCATATTTCTGTCCTAATGTTAGTCCCACCGCACTATTTGATTACTTGGCTTTGTTAGTAACTCTGAAATAGGCAATTCTGAGTCCTCCAATTTTGTTTTTCTTTTTCAAGATTGTTTCGACTATTCATAGACATTTCCATATGAATTTTGGAATCAGCTTATCAGTTCCTGAAGGAAAAAAAAATCAACTGGAACTTCAATAGGAATTACATTGAATCTATAGATCAATTTGAAGAGCATTGCCACTTTGACAATATTACATCTTCTAATACGTAAAGATGGGATCTTTCCAGATAGTTAGGCCTTTTTAATCACTTTTAGATTATAATCATATAATTCTTCTGTTAAATGTGTTCCAATTTTTTTGTTATTGTAAATAGAATCATGTATTTAAATTCATTTCCAGCTTGGTCATTGCTAGTGTTTAGAAATGATACTATTAATCATTTTCATCTACTGATCATGTATCTTTCAACCTTGCTGAACTCTTTTGTTAGTTCTAATACATTTTTAAAAATGTACTTGCTAGAATATTTTATATGAAAAACTATGTCATCCGTAAATGGAGATAGTTTTGCTCCTTTCTTTCCAATTTAGATAAGTTTTATTTCTTCTCTTGACTAACTGTCCTGGCTAGAATCTCCAATACAATGTTGAACAGTCCTAATCTTAACGGGAAAACATTTAGTCTGTCACCATTAAATATGATGTTAGCTGTAGGTTTTTTGTAGATGTCCTTTTGTCAGGTTGAGAAAGTTTCTTAATATCCCAAGTTTGCTGAGTGTTTTAAACATTAAAGAGTTTTGTATTTTGTTAAATGCTCTTTCTGCATCTATGGAGATAGCATGTGGTTTTTGTCCTTATGCTACTAATATGATGTATTGCATTGATTGGTTTTCATATGTAGAACAAACCTTACATTACTGAGACAAATCCCACTTGGTTATAATGTATAATTCTTTTATATGTTGCTGGATTTGATATGTAAGTGTCTAGTTGAGAATATTTGTGTCTATAATAGTAAAAGATATTGGTAGGTAGTTTTATTTTTTGTGGTATTTTTTGTATGCTTTTGGTATTAAGGTAATATTTGCCTCACAGAATAAACTGAGAATTGTTTTCTTCCCTTTATGACTTTTTGGAAATGTTTGTGAAAAAATAGTGTTAATTCTTCTTTAAAATTTGACTGAATCAACGGTGAGGCCATGTGGCCCTGGACTTTTCTTTGTGGGAAATATTTTCATTACTATTGCAACCTCTTTTCTTGTTTCTCTTTTCAGATATTCTGTTTCTTTTCCCTCACTTTAAATAAGTCATCTAGTTTCTTAGCATAGAGCTGTTCATATAGGAATACCCTCACAATCTTTTTAGTTTTGTAAGGTTAATAGTTATATTTCCTCTTTCCTTTCTGAGTATAGTAAATTGAGTCTTCTCTCTTTTTTTCTGGTCAATTCAGCTATAGGTTTGTCACTATTTTTTAGTGCTCAGGCAGACAGTTTAAATTTCTGCCTTCTTCAATTCCTACCTGTACAGAGCCTCAAGGACAGCTAAAGGTGAGAATTCAGAACCTTCGTAATTTTCTCTGGGTATATGCCCCTCCTACTCAAGCTTGCATAGCCCTGTGCATGCACATGACCTCCTAGATTCACAGGAATATCTTGGAGCTTTTAAAATGACCCATAAACATCTTATTCTCCAGCTTTTTTATTTCATGTGTTTTTTAATAAGTTTCTTTTTTCTTTTTTTGCTATAACTTTTTTGTCACCTCAAGCCACTGCATTGTTCAGCAATTAATTGACACTGATCGTTTATGCCAAATGTCCCTCAGGAGAAGGCTGAGTGATCTCCCAATAGGTGATCTCTGAGTTAGGTCATATAAAGATAAGCATTGCAAGTGGAGCTTTCCAGGGCATTTTGCAATAGGTCGAATAATGATAATTCTTCGGGAATGAGGCAAAGGAACTCTAACCTTGTTCTGTCTCCTCCAGTATTTTCTAGGCTACTGGGTTTCAAGCCTACCACAAAGGAAAGGAGAATGGAAATTGGGCCAATTAAAGTGCCACAAAGCTCACTGTCCTTTCCGCTGAAGCTTCTTTTCTTGAGTAAAGAGCCTATGGATTTTTGTAGCCTTTTGGTTAGTTTCAAGAGCTCTGAAAAAGTCAATTTGGACAATTTTTCTGTGGTTTTCATTGCATTCATGGACGGCAAGATTTTCTGAGTTGCTTACTCCACCATTCCTGTTGTGTTTAGTAAAGTAAATGTTAATGATTTTCACTATAATTAAGCAACCACTGAAACACATAAATTTTTTTAGTTTATCCAGAATATTAAAATTAATTTTGAGGACGTAAAGCCAAATCACAGAAATCATTCTAGTTAACCTTAGATGGAAAAAAATGAAACATTAAAAAAGCTAATAATCTCTTATCATACTAGCCATTGCCACATTTGTTTTTGACATATGCATAGAAATTAAAAAATAAGTCATTAAAGGAATTAAATATTGGTTTCTTTTGCCATATATTCAACATAACATATATATACCTTTGTGAAACTTCAGCTGTGCAAAGAACCTTGAATTAGTAAAAGTAAGAAAATATATCTTCATTTTACAATGTATACTTGATGACAATTATAAAAACATAATCTTTTTCACTGATGGCATAATAGAACATTAATGTATAACAGCATCATTAAACAAAAAACATCTTCAATAAAATTACACACAATTTTGTTTATACCAAGACATGGAATATAAAAACTGCATTTTAAATGAGAAGTTTAAAATAGCTTCTGGGATGAATTTGAAATACACCATTGCTTATTTCCATACTTACAAGTAAAAGCAACATACTGTATAAGTCTCAAAATTAGTTAAGTTCCATTGTACCACAGTATATAATCATATTAAGTAATTTATTTTAATGCTTGATTAAGATAAAAATATTTATCATTTTACAACCATAAACATTTCAGAACTAAAATAAATATTCCCTTCCAAGGAAGAGAAGAGAGAGAAAGGAGGGGAGGGAGGAGGAGGAGAAGAAATAGAAGCCATAAAACAGTACAGTCATCACAAGAAAGATGCAAAGGGAATTTCCAACTTGGTATTCAAGGAATGTCCTACAAAAATTATGCAACAGGCCCAGTGTACAACCAGTCCTAATCTACTTAGCTATATTGAGGGGTTCCATTCTTTTCTTGGAAAATTTAGTACTGAATTAAAAAGGTAAGCAAATGCAAAATTGAAAAATTATTTTCCTCAGAAAAAGTTCTCAAGGAATAAGTTGATAATCATACTTACATGGCTGTAAAAATATAAATATTGACTCTTATTTAATTTAAAATTATACTGTAACTATGCTGGGTACAAAGACGAAGGGACAGTGTGTGGGTACATGTGCACACACAAACCTGAGAAGTGAACTAAAGCCACGTACTCAATCTCTGTATTGGGAAGCCAATAAGCGAATTCTGAAATTTTGGAATCCTCAAAGAGCATTCAAGAATTGGAGTTAAAAACATCAGAAAGCAAGATGAGAAAGGGAAGAGCAGGGTGAAATGGTACCAACTTTTTAAGCTTTGCGCAGATCTTATTTTTACAAACATTAAAATATTAAATTAAAAAGAACATTTAAAACCATGATATTCTTTCACTTAATATTACAATTAATAAAGAATGTTATATTGGATACCTCTGAGGCCATGGATTGTAAACCCTCAGCCTTTCATCATCAAATATACTGATAGTAAGGAAAGCTTAAACTTTTTTTTTTACATCTCTTACTTAAATATATGAAATATATTTCATATATGAAATATATGAAAACCTCAGCAAAGAAAATTCATAATTAGATGGTTAAACAATTTTTAAACATACTGTACTAAAAACATTAAAGGCCTCTGTAGAAACCTAGAAGATGAGGACAGAAAGTAAGGTAATAGAAAAGCTACTGAGAAAAGAATAAGAGTTTGAAAATTATGAAAAAGATTTCAGAACACTGAAGGAATTGCTGAATTTTAATTGGACAATACGATGGGTTCTAAGTTCCAAAATGGTAAATACAATGAACTCCACTTTTTTGGATAATCTTGCCTATATGCAAGGCCTTTAAAAAGCCTACTAACCCAGCTGCTGTTAATATTTTTATATTAACATAGTATAGTTACTATGTTATACTATGTTAATATGTTATATTAACATAGTATAGTTTTATATTAACATAGGATAGTAGGCCACCTCAGTGAATAAGTTTATAATACTTCTGATGTAACTTTACAGCTCAATTTGCAGTCTTTGTAATTATTTTTTTCAAGGCCTTCACCAGGAGAACTTTGTAATGTTAATTCCACCCAAAACCCGCAGACAGCAGGCCTACAAATATGGCTTTACAAGTTCTATAAAATTAAAGGACTTATCTGAAAGAATTTCAACTTGGAAAATCATATATAGATTACTCACATGGTGTTAGGAAATCATTTGTCTATTAAACTACTGCTCTGAAATTACTGTTGTCTGTTAGTAGCACTTAGAAAATTCTGTATTGCAATAGAACATTTGATTTTCCTTTAACTCTATATTAAAGATCTTTGAATCTAGTTTAGATATTCATTTCCCAAATAAAGTTTTAAAAGAGTTTTAAAAGGATTCAGATGGTCTCTTCTGGCTGTGTGTCCCTTTTTTGTTTGCTTGTTTATTCTTAACTCTGTCACCCATTGGAAAAAAAATCATTTTAACATGCATTTTATAGAGAAGCTTACTATGTATCAAGCAATGCCATAGGAACAGAATCTGCTAAAAACCTAGTCCCAAGAGAGCAACTCAAAAAGTTTGCTTTAACATAGTTTCCACACAAGAATTATTTAAAATTCTCATGATAGAATTTTAGTGTCAAAATTAGAGTAATGTATTAGGTAGACAAATGAAGATGATTTAAATCCCTAAAACTTGCTTTGACAATGCAATGATGAATGTCTCAAAAAAAAAATCACAGTAAATGGAGCAAGCAAGTTCATGAATATAAAAATGTAAAAATAATAGATATATTAATAGATCTATATTTGTGTCTAAAATATAAAATAACCAGAAGGATATACAGCAAATTTATGTTTTGGGGTTAGGAGAAAAGGTTACTTTCACTAAAATTTTAAGAGTGAAATGAAACTATAACTTTTCTGTAAATTTTTATCCATTTTATTAAGTATTAAAAAAAAGTATGTATGGCCTAATGACAATATTTATGAATATTGGCTTGCGAGAACATTGGTATTATGTTATTCTCTGTACTACTTTGTGTTTTGATTTTTCTTCATAATTTTTCAAAAATTACGGATCATGTTAAATATTTACATTCAACCTGGAAAAAAATCAAATTAATTGTTTTTACTGTTTAACATGTAATCTTAAAATTATTTGGAAATACCTTGAATACAGGAGATATGTGTTGTAAACAAGAAATTATAATAGTAAGTGTTCTGATTTGAGTGACTGTTTAATATTTTAACAAGTAGTAATGCTACCTAAGGGATCACTAGGAAAATTGTGCATTACATTTAGTTTTCTTTTGAATCAAACTTTAATTAGAGAAAAGAAAATAGTTTAGAGCATACTTTCTTGCATTGAGGCACTGGAAAAGAAATTGTTATGTGTAGCACATGTTTAGATGATATGGTTTTGATTTTTTGAATAGATTTTTAAAAAATGCTTTAAGAAACTATTGCTCAGTACAGAGAATAATGCCAGATCTCCACTGGTTCAACTACCAACTCTGCAAGCAATTCAGAGTATGAGGGAAGAAATATAGACAAAAATATAATTATTACATTTACCAAAAATCTTGAATTGTGTTAGAGACGTAATGATATTTGAAACTAAGCTCATGAAAAATAATTGCAGGATTGTGGTAATGCAAATTAATGCTAAGTTAGTCTGGGAAAAAGATAAAACTAGAAAATTCTTACCCCTAAATTATGTTTTCAAATTATATTCTTCATAAGAATAGTTCAGACTCATGCACTTTCTCCTCCAGTAAAGGTGGGTTAGATAATTCACGTTTTCATTGGAAACAACAGAAATGACAGAAGAATTTCTTGGTTAAAATCGTATGTATGTATCTATGTGTGTGTGTGTGTGTGTATGTATCAAGATTTGGGAAATTTCCCGGAGACATTTGCCAATCCATATGAGGTGGTTGAGAAGTTGAGCTGTACAGGGGTAAGTAGACCAAAGTAAGAAATCAGGGACAATTTGCACTGGAGCTGCAAAGGGCTGTACCCTAAAAGTAAGATTACCCTCAAAATTACCTGATCTTAGAAAAGACTGACTCTCAGTTTCATATCATTTTGGTAATTTGGAAAATCTCAGACTCTTGACAAGGATTATAAGAATTCTTGATTTCTATTTCTCCTAAATAGCTAGCAAAAACAAAAAGACAAAAAAAAAAAAAAGACAACCACCACCACCAAAAAAAAAAAAAAAAAAACCTAAAGAATAATCTTTGAATAAAGGCAATGTCACTCTTAACCTCAAAATATTTCTTCAAATCATCTTTAAAATGCAATGTCCAACACACCATTATAGATAACAAGGAACAGAAAGATTCAAGAAACCCAGGGATAAAACAAGCCTTTTATTATTCTTTTATTCTTTTGATTACCTGTAAAAGAAAAGAATAAGAGTATAAACTTCCAAACTATCAGAGGTAAAATTGAATCATATAGTTATTTTTTTTCTTTTTGTATCAATGCAAAAGAAGGCAAAATGTGTAAGACAACAGAAACTCAACAGGTAGAACAAATAAAAAACATATAAAATGTTAGCTTTAAACAAACAATAATTACATTAAATTTAAGTGATGTTTCAGTTTAAAACAAAGATAGCCAAACTGGTGAAACAGCAAAATCAGTTTTTGGTTTTTTTGCTTTATTATACTTGTGGAAATATTTGGATAGACTTATAAATCATTCATCAGTAAACATAATAGAAGAGACAAGACAAAAATAGCCATTATCAGGAATAAAAATGTAAGGATTACTATAGATCCTCTAGACTGACATTAAAAATATGAGAGCTATAAAAACTTTATGCTAAAAATGAGAATTTGAATGAAATCCAATTCATTTGATAATTTATGGAAATATTTACCTTACCAAAATTTTTACAAACACTTCCAAAGAAAAGAAACAGAAAAGGAATACTTTTTTCCCACATTTTATCAGGGTAGCAAAAATTTGACATTAAAACACAGCAAGGAGAAGATAAGAAAAAAATGGTAATCTCAGTCATAGTTTAGGATGCAAAACTATTAAGTAAAATAGTGAAAGCCTATCAAAATAGTAATACTCATTTAGGACATTCATGCTCATTTGGGAAAGCTGTGGTTCATTTAATATTTGAAAAATCAATAAATATAATTTGCCATATCACAGAATAAAAGAGAAAACTCACGCTATCTCAATAGATTCAGAAAAAAAGCAATTACATTCAGATTCTATTCACAATAAAAGGGGAATAAAACTTCAGTGAAATAGGAAAAGAAGGAAACTTCCTTAACCATTTAGAAATACAAAAGATACCTATAAAAATTCCACAGAAGACACCATACTTAATATTTAATCTCTCAATATTGAAATCTTTCCCTTCAAGACCAGGCTCAAGAGATGGATTCCCACAATCATCACTGCTGCTTAATTTTGTTCTAGAAAATGTAATCAATCAAGGGACAGACATAATGTTTATAAGGATTAAGAAGACTATACCAACTTTCCTTTACATGGAGGATATGATTGTGTTCTAGGAAATTATTAATAAAAACCCCCAAAACATTAGAATTGATAAAACGATTTAAAAGACTTTCTGATTAATGATTTTATATTATATAGGGAGAATAATCTATTGTAATGAAAATTGATGAATTACAGCTCCTTGTGACATAGAAATGAATCTTACAAAACTATTTTGTAGAGTTCAAAAGAAAAATAAATGACAATGTTTCAAGAATGCATGCCTAGCTAGCAGAGCTATAAAAAGGAAAGTGAGAAAATCAAATTAAAGGTGAAATATGGGTTAAGTTTAGGAGGAGAGACAGTGCCATGATTGGCAAGAGGGGGTGTAGGGAAGGCAAGGTGCTTCTGAACTGCAGGCATCTTCCCGAGCTGTAACAATTCCACGTGTGCTCGCTTCATAATAATGTTAAGCTAATCATTCATATTTTATGAATTTTAATTTATGTGTGTTAATTTCTAAAATAAAGTTTAAAAAAGTAACTTTAATGCCATGAAATATGACAAGGTAACAGTATGGAGGTGGCCAGAAATTTTAAAAAGTCAGTCTCATTTCATAATTAGAAAAGGCTTGACATCTACCCAAGGGGAAAAAAAGACATTCTATAAAAAAGACATCTGCACTCGAATGTTTATATCAGCACAATTCACAATTGCAAAAATGTGGAAACAACCCAAGTGTCCATCAATACATGAGTGGATTAATAAAATGTGGTATATGTATACCATGGAATTCTACTCAGCCACAAAAGCAATGGTGATCTAGTACTTCTTGTATTATCCAGGATAGAGCTGGAGCTCATTCTACTAAGTGAAGTATCACAAGAATGGAAAAACAAGCACCACATATACTCACCATCAAATTAGTATTAGTAACTGATCAACACTTAGGTACTCATATAGTAGCAACATTCATCAATGTCAGACAGGTGGTGGGGGAGAAGGGAATGGGTATATACACACCTAATGGGTGC
>CAUYRT010039769.1:0-32701 GCA_963574885.1 Lepilemur ruficaudatus
CTATCCAGTTTTCCCAGCACCATTTATTGAAAAGAGATTCTTTTCCCCAATGTATATTTTTGTCTGGTTTATCAAAGATTAGGTTACCATATGTAGATGGTTTCATCTCTGGACTCTCAGTCCTGTTCGAAAGATCAATGCTTCTGTTCTTGTGCCAATAAAAAGCTGATTTGATTATTATTGCTTTATAGTACAACTTGAAGTCTAGAAGACTGATGCCTCCCAGTTTGTTCTTTTTGATTAAGATTGCTTTTGCTATACGAGGTCTTTTCTGGTTCCATACAAAGTGAAGAATTATTTTATAAACCTAAGGCAGGAAACCTTAAGAATCCTAGAAGAGGTCTCAGATTTTTGCATGAAATAGTAGTTATAATCATTCCTACCTTATTGTGTTTTACACACTAAATGAGCACTAAATTCATATGAAGCATTTTGAACAGTCCATATCACATATACAGCAGGTGATAGGTAGAAGCTATCATCATTATTGTTATGGTGATCCTCAATAAATTAGAGAATAATGGTGAAAGGAAGTTAGTGATCATCTGGTCCATGAATTAGAAACCATTGTTTTATGTATAGGGTAAATTATCCCAAAGAAGGGAACTAACCAGACCAAAGTGAATTATTTAATTAGTAACAAAAATGTGTGTGAAATCTGTTTCTTGCCTCACAGTAATATTTCCAGTCTGTTGAAGATGCTTGTGGAAATATAATAGTAGCATCAGGAAGATTTTCCAAGCAGCCTTCATGGGTTGCCAGGAGTTCAGCCTCTAAAGCACCACTTGAGAATTCTTTAAAGGTTATATCATTTTTTTTATTTTCTATCATGAAAGATGTAATTATACTACATTCTTCTCTGCCCTAAGTCACAGCTAAATGTTCCTATTTGTCAGGTGGATAATCTAGCCAGAGGACATTTCTAAAGCTTTCAACCTCACTGTGTGATCATTGGTTTATCCTCCCCACCTCCTTACCCCCTTCCCTTAAAAACATACAGTAAAAACAACCTTAGCTTTCACATGCATTTAATAGCAATTCCTTTTGATTTGTCTCCATAGCTGTTTTTCTAAATAGTTCCTTTTGTTTTTTTTATAGTTCAAAATAAAAATCTGTGGCCATAAAACTAATCTTTATTTGATCTTTGAAGAACATGGCTTCAGAAATGGTTTGATCAATCTTGCTATCTTTCTTTTTGATATGTTGAATTTTTGTAGTAAAATGCTTTGATTCCTTTCTCTTTATCTTTTGTGTATCTACTAGAGGCTTCTTCTTTGTGGTTATATTAGGACTTATATAAAATATCTAGATCTGCAAAATTACAACTTGGAATTGTTTATTTTTAATGTGTGGTTATTAAAAAAGTTTGGATTCAATGGACACATAGGTTCCAAACTACAATTAAAATGATGGGAAACAATACAAGTCCTTCTCGAATCTTAGAGTTGGAAAAACTCTCAGAACCCATTAGATTAGTTCAACTTCTTACTAAGTAAAGAATCCTTGTTCACCCTCCCTACACAACTGTTGTTGAGCTTCCTGTATTAAAAAACAAAAGCAAAGACTTTTAGAGGTTATCTAACATATTTATTTGCTAGATGAGGAGACAGAAAAACAAGGAAGAATACACACTTCAGCCTTCCAGCTAATTCCTCTAGATTGAAAAAAAATAGCCAAAACAATGATTTTCTTCCCATTGGGCTTTGTTTGGGGGGAGGGGATTAGCTATATGAAGAATTAGATATATGAAGAAACTAAAGCTTAGAAAATGAACTGAGAAATCACACTGCTATATTAGTGGTAGAGTCTGGATGATAACACAGGCCTCCTGAATTTTTCAACAGGGATTTATAACTAATTATTTTATGTACTGCATTAGAGTGACTCTGTACACCCTATGTACTTTTTACCCCAGGGTTGGCGGAGGGGGAGGGGGACAGTGTTACAGGCTACCAACATAACACAGTTCAAATGGCTACTATAATTTTCAATTGCTGATTTGGGCAATACAGTATTATTATAAAATTTCCTCACCTATCACAAGTTGTTCTAATATCACCTTGAAATAGTTTCTATAAACAAATTCCCAATGTTATTTTATGCCATTGAGTAAATATTTGTATTGCTCCATCATTTTCTAGTATCTAAAATTTGTTCAAATATTCTGGGTGAAGACATGTTCACTCAGCATATCACAGATCCTATATCCTATTGTTAAAGTTGTTGACAAAGTTCTTAAACAGCTTTTTCAAGATTGCTTCTCTCCTGCTCAGATACAATTCAAGCCAAATGAATGCACATTTCTATGGCTAGCCAATACAGAAGTGCATATTAGAATTAACTATATTATGCACATATGAAATTGTTGTCAGCCAGATTCCTCTCCCACACCATCACTACCATTTTTTAAAACCAAGTTGAAACTTTGCAAAGTTCCCAGATGTGGCTCTCAGTCATCTTTCTTAGTCCATAAACCTGGTTAGGTGGTCTGGAACAAACGAATAAATTCAACCTATATGGTAAATTTTAGGGAGACTCTTTAGTGGGTCTTGATTTGGCTCATAGTCTTTGCTCTAGCATGAAAGCAAGGACTACTGAATATCTTAAATGATTTAT
The DNA here is from genome assembly GCA_963574885.1 of Lepilemur ruficaudatus. Lineage (NCBI taxonomy): Eukaryota > Metazoa > Chordata > Mammalia > Primates > Lepilemuridae > Lepilemur > Lepilemur ruficaudatus. The sequence continues at coordinate 2,617 of CAUYRT010039769.1, forward strand.
GTGCCTCTGCTTTTATGTATCACCATAGCTGAAGCATCAATACCAGAAAATTGTGTTATGTTATCAGAGAAAATGTGTTGACAGTAAGTCCTCAAACACCTACTGTCCTATCTGGTTTCAACTTGTCTTTAGTAGAATTAATTTTTGATGAAGTTTTGTATAATTTAACACACCTTAATTTGTTATTGATCAAAATCCTAGATTATTTTGGATTTTCCAAGGTGTTCTCAAATTGGCTTCCTCTTTCCTCAGCCAAGTATCAAATTTTATTGTAATACTTCTTTTTTAAATTATTTATTTATTTCAGGATATTATAGGGGTCACAACTATTGTAATACTTCTTAAAAGATGGCCCCATAGAACATCTACATCAGAATAAACTGAGGGAAGAAATTCATAAAATGCAGATTCTTGACCCACACTCCAGGTGATACTCCTACACAGTGAAGTTTGAGAGGCACTGCTTTATTGAGAGCCTGCTCTTTGCAGAACAATCTTCTAGGCCTAAAGCAAATGAAAAGGAGAATAGAAAAGTATAATTCTTTAGATACTTAAGAAGTTATAGTCATCTGACCATGACTCAAAATCATATGTCATTTTCAAATTTAAATTACTTTACAGAAGTAAACAACCATAAGAGAGTGGAAGAAATTGTGGAAGAACCAAAACAATATTTTTAGCTAAAATAAGCATGTAACAGCTCTGTACAGTTAATCTGATTTATTGCCATAAAAAAAAGTTCATTAAAATTCCAGACCCAGGATACTATGCTGAAATAGCAGATATTTATTTTTAATGGCTAGCACAGCATTATTAACTTCTTAAATTAAACAAAACATTACCACATACCCACTGTATGAAAAGTACCAAAACTGGCATGTAAGTCTAGGCTGAGTAGTGGATCCTAAGGAGGTGTTGGTGAGAAAGATCTCATGTTTTACACTTTCACCTGAAAATAGAATATAATCAACGTAAAAGTTTGCCTATTAACTGTATAATCTCCCTATTTTTCAGGGACCATTATTATGACGGGGCCAGAGAATAGGGCAGGCAAGATGAATGAGGGTGTATGTGTATGTGTGTTCATGTGTGTGTAGCAAAGCAAAGTAACAGATGCTTGAATCTTAATAAGATACCAAATGCATTTTTAAACATCCCCCTATGGGGTTTGCTTAAGTCTGATTTCTGATCCTTTGGAAGCAAATAAATCTAATGATTATAATATTCTATATGGTTGTGAAGCAACAAATGTAAAACTAGTTTAACTCTCATCATTTATTTTGAAAGACGTTAACTTGTTCCTATGTGTATCTGTTATGAATAAAATTGTAGCTTGTTTCTTAAAATTAAACATATTTAACCTGCTTGTAATTCTAATGCTTGATGTACACTGGTGTATGAAAAATAATCAAGCCAATTTCAGTCTAGAATAAGACTCAACACAGCTTGGGCAAGAAGACAAGACTATCTCTATATTTGGAAGTATTCTTGTTTCTGGGTATCTTTACATAACAGTGCTTATTTTCAACTAAGTCAGAGCATGATGACAGCCAAAATGGGTGAGATCAAGGAATAAGACTATTCTACCCACCAATGGGCCTCTAATATACTTGGGAAGATAACAGCATTCCTATGGCAAAAATTTGATGTCTACAGAGCCAATTACAAGCAACTGGAAATTCAAATAATGCCTACCATATATAACTCCTAAAGAAAGCATTGCTATAGTTTCTAAGAATCTGGAGAGATTAACATGGAAGGGCTTCCTGAAAGCTCTACCAAGAACTTGATAACTATATGCTAAGTAGTAAGCATACTGAGGCCACAGTAACGAACAAGTTAAATATAAGTTCTGACCTCATGGACCTTAGGCTCTGGAAAAAACAGACAATAAATAAGTAAAATAGGTGTGAGGAATCACAAGTGGTTCCAACCCAGTTTCAAGGCTAGGGAAGTACTCCCTAAGAAGGTTAAGGCCTTGAGGCACAAGTGAGCATAATGTGTCTGAGGAACTGACAAGAAACCAGTCATACTGAAGCATAGAGTTTAAGGTGAAAACAGGAAATACAATAAAACACAAGAAAGAGAAACTATAAATGCACATGAATTGAAGTGGAAAGAGGTGGTAAGATTGAACATTTCATCTTAAAGTGCAAATTAAATCTGCAAAGTGGGATTGAATGAAACTTTTCATATTTAAATGAAGATGTCAATGTTTTCCCCTTTATCCCATTTTATTCTATTTGTACAAAAGAACTAGGATCCTCCAGTGATGTAACCAAAGAATATGTATGAAAGAACTGTCCACATTAACTGATCTCTAGATTCTTTTTTAAAACTTAATATTAATATTGTTAATATTAAGGGTAAAGGATCAAAATAGCTGACTAGACACAGGTATGATGTGCCTCTTGCACGGAAAGGGACTGGAATAGTAATCAGATACTCACATTCTGAACCAATCATCTAGGAGAGAAAGCTAAGATTTATCAGAGAAGTGAAAAGAAGAACCAAAAGTAAGTATGGAAAAGGTTCAAGGCAGCTTTCCCAGTCAGGGACCAGTGAAGAGCCAGGAGAAGCTCCTGGATATGGGAAAACAGTAAGAGAGAATCCCCAGGGCTCCACACTCTGAAATTAATTTTATAATCTTGGCTATAGGAGGAATTTTTGACCCATGTGGGCCTCAGGCTTAGCATGGGAAGTAGACTAAAGATTACAGAGACATTGCTCCAGAAAAGGAACCCATATGGAATCCCACAGACATCAGAGCTTACAGCAGCTTCAGTTGGGTGCCATTTTGAAAGCCTAGATACAAGGGCTCTACAGATATATTTGCTGCGACTGCACTGCTCCAAGGAGGGAAAGTGGACACCAGGTACTCCCATGCACACGTAGGAGGGTTCCTGCAACCCTGTACCAGTCTCCCCACAGATTCTTTCCCATGCTACTTGCCTTAGAGGGCCCCACACTGTCTGGTTTCAGGCCCACAGCCAGCACTATTTTGAGAGTTTAACATTGGCCTGCATCCTACCCTCAGGCCAAATTTGGGCTGACCTGGCTGTAGTTGCTCTCCAGCCAGGGAGGGACAGGAAAACTAGGCTTTCAGACATATGTCTAGGACAATAGCCACCACCCTGCAACAGGCTGTTGTGAGAACAAGATGAGAGCAGGCAGCACTCCCCACTGCTTCCTGCTCATTCTACCTGACTGGGAATGGCCCCATGCTTCCTATTCTCAGGCCAAAGGTGCTATTTTGAGAGTTCAAAACTGGGCTTCACCTCACCCTTGGGCCAAGTTTGGACTCATGAGGCAGCAGCCACTGCCTGACCAAGAAGAGAAAGGAAAACTAGGCTCTCCTATACATATCTAGAAGAATACCCACAATACAGCAATGGGCTGGTGTGAGACCAAGATGTGAGTGGGCTGTAGTCTCAACAGCTTCTTGTCCATGCTGCTTGCCTGGGAGGAGTCCCACCCTCTCTAGTCACAGGCCAAAGGCACCATTTTGAGAGTTTAATGCTGGGCTGCACCCCACCCTTTGGATAAGTTTGAGGTGATGCAGCTGCAGTCATCACCTGCCAGGGGAGAACCAGGGGAGACCAAGCTCTTCTAAGCATACTTAAGACAATACCGACTGCCTTGTTATGGGCAGCTGTGAGATTGGGGCCTACCCCAGCAAACTTATTTAACTACCAGCAAAACCAACACAGACCACTTGGGTCCCAGATGGTGGCTCTACCACTGCTAATGTCACCACACACATCCCACATCAGCTACTCAGGGCCTAAGAATATACCCACACACTTGGCCCACTGTTCCCACTACAGGCTTCTGAGAGTGCCACCTGTAAGCCCAAGAATCAGTCCTCCAGGAACCACTAACAATGGTGCCAGCATTACTTTCTCTGGGACCTAAAAACAGGCATACTCAGCCTACTGCTGCCACCACTGAGGCCAAAAGACTGGCTCAATTGGTGTCCAAATCCTGAGTAAAATTTCATTACAGCCCCTACAATTAATGGGCTTTGGTGAAGTGGGCCATACCCTAAGTCACTGAGGAAATCACAGATACCACTGCTGAAAAAAAATCATACAAAGCTCATACTACCACGTGCACCTAAAATTAATGCCAACGTGTCCTATTCCAACAACTTATATACACCATCAAGAAAAAATTCTCCCCTGTGAAAGAAATTTCAAAAATTTGGAACAAGTTACTGCTATACCATATGCACAGATATCATGGGGGTCAATAAAGAAATAAGATATAAATTAAAAAATATTTTGAAATGAATAAAAATGAAAACATGACATACCAAAACCTGTGGGATACATAAAAAGTAGTGCTAACATGGAAGTTTATAGCATCAAATGCCTACATCAAAGTTGTAGACAGATCACAAATTACCAACCTAAGATTTCACCTCAGGAACTAGAAAAACAAGAACAAACCAAACTCAAAATTAGCAGAAGAAAAGAAATAACAAAGATCATAGCAATACTAAATGAAATAGATACCAAAAATACACAGGATCAATGAACAAAAAGTTGGTTCTTCAAAAAGATAAACAAAATTGATAAACGACAAGCTATAATAACAAAGAAAAGAAGGGAAAAGATTCATATAAACAGAATCCGAAATGAAAAGGGGGACATTACAACAGATACCATAGAAATAGAAAAGATCATCAGAGACTACCACGAACAGTTATACACTCAAAAAGCAGAAAACCTAGAGGAAATGAGTAAATTCCTGGAAACATACAACCTCCCAAGATTGAACCAGGAAGAAACAAAGAGCTCTTGAACAGACCAATAAGGAGTAGTGAGACTGAATCAGTAACAAAAAATCTCCCAAGAAAAACAGTCCAGAAACAGATTCACTGTAGAATTCTACCAAACATACAAAGAACTAATATCAATCCTCCTGAAACTGTTCCAAAAAATTGAGGAGGAGAAAATTCTATCTCATTCTACAAGGCCAAAATCACCTTGATGCCAAAGCTAGACAAGGACACAACATAAAAAGTAAACTATAGACCAATATGCCTGATGGACATAGACAGAAAACCTCTTAACAAAATACCAGCAAATCAAACCCAACAGCACATCAAAAGGATAATACACCACAATCAATTGGGTTTCACCCAGGGGTGCAAGGATGTTTTAACATACATGAATCAATAAATATGAAACATGATACATAAACAGAATTAAGGACAAAAAACATATATCATCTCATTAGTCACAGAAAAATTATTCAATAAAATTCAGCATGATTAAAATCCTCAACAAACTAGGCAAGGAAGGAATATGCCTCAAAATAATAAAGACCACAATAATAAAGACCACAGCAAACATCACACATAATGGGGAAAAGCTGAAATATTCCTGCTAAGTACTGGAATAAGACAAGGATGCCCACTTTTACCACTCTTATTCAGTATAGTACTAGAAGTCCTCTCCAGAGCAATTAGGCAAGAGAAAAAATAAAAGGCATCCCAATTGGGAAAGAAGAAGTCAGATTATGTCTGCTGGTTTATGATATCAGCTTATATCTAGGAAACCCTAAGGACTCCACCAAAAACTCTTAAATTTGATAAATGAATTCAGTAAAGCTTTAGGATACAAAATCAATGTATGTAAATCAGTAGCATTTCTGTACATTGATAATGATATAGCTGAGAACCAATTCAATAATACCTACAAAAAACTAAAATACCTAGGAATATATTTAACCAAGAAAGCAAAAGATTTCTACAAGGAATACTACAAAACACTGCTGAAAGAAATAATAGATGATACAAACAAATGGAAAAATATTCCATACTCATGGATTGAAAGAATTGATATTGTTAAAATGACCACACTGCCCAAATCAATCTACAGGTTCAATACAATCCCTATCAAAATAGCGACATCATATTTCAGCACATTTCACAGAATTAGAAGAAAACAATTCTAACATTCATGTGAAACCAAAAAAGAAACTGAATAGCTAAAGCAATTTGATGAGAAAAAAATCCAGCGGCATCACATTGCCTGACTTCAAATTATTCTACATGGTAATAGTATGCAAAACAGCATAGTACTGGTATAAAAATAAATACATAGATAAATAGAACAGATGATAAAACCCAGAAATAAAAACCCACATATTTACTGCCAACTGATCTTTGACAAAATCAACAGGAACATACAGTGGGGAAAGGATATCCTTTACAATGAATGGTGTTGGGAAAATTGGATAGCTGTACGCAAAGGAATGAAACTGGATCCCTATCTCTCACCATATACAAAAATCAACTCAAGATGTATTAAAAGACTAAATGTAAGGCCTGAAACTATAAAAATACTAGAAGAAAATTTAGGGAAAACTCTTCTGGACATTGGGTTAGGCAAAGAATTCATGATGAATACCTCAAAAGCACAGGCAAGAAAAAACAAAACTAGACAAATGGAACTTAATGAGACTACAAAGATTCTGCACAGCAAAGGAAACAATTAACAGAGTGAACAGACAGCCTAGAGAATGGGACAGAATATTTGCAAACTATATATTTTATTGAGGACTAGTATCCAGAATTTATAAGGAATTCAAACAATGCAACAACAATAACAACAACAAAAGAAACATGAATAACACTTTAAAAAAGTTGTCTAAGGATCTTAACAGATATTTTCAATAGAAGACAAATGGCCAACAGACATATAAAAATATTCAATGTCACCAATCATCAAAGAAATGAAAATTAGAACCCCAATGATATATCATCTTATATCAATCAGAATGCCTAATCAGAAGACAAATAAATAAATAAATAAATAACAGTTGTTGGTGAGGGTACAGAGCAAAGGGAATGTTTAAACACTGTTGGTGGGAATGTAATTTAATGCAACCTCTATGGAAAAGAGAATGGAGATTTCTCAAAGAACCATAAAATCCAGCAATCCCACTGCTGGATATCTATCCAGAGGAAAAGAAATCAATATATTAATATAAAAAGTATATCTGCACTCATATGTTTATCATAGCACTATTCATAATAGCAAAGATATGGAATCAACCTAAATGTCAATCAGTGGAGGATTACATAAAGAAAACGTGGTATATATATACAATGGAATTCTATTCAACCATAAGAAAGAATGAAATCATCTCTTTTATACGAACATAGATGTAACTGGAAGCCATTATCTTATGTGAAGCAACTCAGACACAAAAAGATAAATATTGCATATCCTCACTTATTGATGGGAGCTAAATCATGTATACACATGGAAGCAAAGTGATAATGATGGACAATGGAAACTTGGAGGGATCAAGGGGCTAAAAGGAGATCGGATTATGATGAGTTGCTTGGTGGGTAAAATGTGAATTGCCCCAATGATGGATGCACTGAAAGCTCTGACTTCTCCACAATGCAATATATCAATGTAGCAAAATTGCACTTGTACCCATGAATATATACAAATAAAAAATAAATTTTTAAAAATATTTTTGATTGGAAATCATAATTGTATACATTTATGGGGTAAAATATGTTTGATATATACACATATGTGCACACAATGTGTGGCATGATTAAATCAAACTAATTAATATATCATCACCTTGCTTACCTATGATTTTTTATGGATTTAATATAATTTCAATCTACTCTGCAAGTTAAGTGATTCCAGGGTCTGCCAGTCTGTTTAGTTTATACGTTATAACTATTATTTTGAATTATAAAATTTCTAAATTCTCAGAACCAGGGTGCAAATACAGTCACATAAAACCATTTAAAGACTCAATAAATAAAATGTCAGTGCTTTAAGATACATAATGCAATGTATTACATCACTCATGTTTGGAGATCATTTGGGAAAGACATGAAAGTTCAGCTGTAAAGACTCATAAATGTTGACCCCATCATTTACACCTAGCAACAGACATTTCAGTAAAAGCACATTTTTCTTTATGAACATTTTTAATGACTTAAAGGAGATGTATAATAGCTAAGTTTTACAGACCTCACTATGTTCCAAAATATTGGGAAGGTAAGATATTTTTAGCAGATGATCTATAGATTTATTTGCTTCTAAGACAGATAAGCAAGAATCTGGGGCCTGAGCTGCTTCTCCCAGAATATATGGTGGTTAGGTCACCAATAAGCCCAGTTGGAGAAATTATTCACTTTTAAGCTGAAAGGTGCTTCATAGGTACCAAAAACTATAAGTTACAAAATCAATTGAGTTAGTAGGAATAAGTATTAGAATGCAAGCATGTGACCCTTGGATAACTCTATGCTGTATATTATCCTATGTTGTTGGCATATGTCATATTGAAAGACACTATATAGGATTTTTTTTTCCTTTGGGTAGATACCCAGTAGTGGGATTGCTGGATTAAATGGTAGCTCTACTTTTCATTCTTCAAGATATCTCCACACTACTTTTCATAGAGGTTGCATTCAAATGTTTATAGTAGCACAAATTCACAATTGCAAAGATTTGGAAACAACTCAAGTACACATCAATACATTAGTGGATTAATAAAATGTGATATATGTGTACCATGGAGTATTACTCAGCCATAAAAAAGGGTGAACTACCTATTGTATTATCCTGGATGGAACTAGAGCCCATTCTTCCACATGAAGTATCACAAAAATGGAAAAACAAACACCACATGTACTGACCATTAAATTGGTACTACTGATAAACACCAATGTGCACATATGGGAAGTAACATTCATAAAGTGTCAGGAAGGTGGAAAGGGGAGGAGGGAATGGGTAAATTCACACCTATCAGATGCAGTGTGCAATGTCTGGGGGATGGGCATGCTTGTAGCTCTAACTCTGACTCGGGTGGCACAAAGGCAATTTATGTAAACAAAGTTTTTGTACTCCTGTAATACTTTGAAATAAAAGAAAAAATTTGAAAAGATACTATAGAGCAAAGCATGAAAACCTGCTGGGATTTGTGAGATGCAAGTATAATCCTTATTTAATTTACATCTTTCTAATGATGATTGGTCTATAAAATCCCTTGTAATATGACTTATATCTGTTTCTTTAACATTTCATAGGAAAAAAAGATTAACCTGTCTTTAGCTCTTTTGTGATCATAATCCAGATGATCTAAGTTAAGCCACATAGCCAATTGGCACATTAGCACCTTTTCATTGGAGAAAATGATGACATCTGCAACTTGATAGGATAGGGACTATGGGAAAGGAACTTGGTTCATGTGAGTGTACATTAGGCAAAGCAATATGGGAGAACTGGCTGTGGTTTGGTCAAGATTTGGTGTTGGAAGAGGTTGGATGAACCTGGACAACATTATGATAAATGAAATAAGCCAGACACAGGAAGACAACTACTGCATTATCTCACTTATATGTGGAATCTAAAGATGTGTAACTCATAGAAACAGAGAGTAGAATGGTGGTTACCAGGGGTCAAGAGGTGGGGGAAATGGAATTATGCCGGTGAAAGGTACAATTGTGCAGTTATAAGATGAATAAGTCCTGGAGACCTAATGTACAGCATGGTGACTATAGTTAATAATAATATATTGTAAGATACCACCTAACCCCAGTGAGATTGGCCTCTATCAAAAAATCCCAAAACAAATGCTGACGAGGATGTGGAGAGACAGGAACACTCTTACACTGCTGGTGAGACTGGAAGAATGGGCCTCACATGTACTTGCCATCAAATTGGTACTGACTGATTAACTCTAAGGTGCTCAAATGGTGGTGGTGTTCATTAGGGATTCGGGGAGAAGGGGGTAGACTCACATCTGAGGGATGTGGTGAGCACTGTGGAGGGGAGGGGCATGCTTGAAATGTAGTTGGGGAAGGGAATTAGGGGTCTCAATAGGGGGAAGGAAATCGTCTAAAATTGATTTATGTGAATAGCTGTACAACTTGGTAAATTTACTGATTTAAATGATTATTTAAATAATCATTTAATTGTACACTTAAAATGGAGTAAACGCATGATATGTAAATTATACTTCAATAAAGAAAAAAAATAATGTATTGTATACTTGGTTGCTAAGAGAACAGATCTTAAGTATTCTTACCACACACACAAAAATAAGGTAACTATGTGAGGTGATAGATATGTTAATTACTTTGATTGTGGTAATTATTTCACAATGTATGTGCATATTGAAACATCACATGTATATGTTGAATATATACAACTTTTATTTGTCAATTACACTTTAATAAGGCTGAATAAAAAAGATCAAGGCACTTCTCTCCCTAGTCAGAGCTGACTAGGTTGGACTAAACAAAGTACCTGGTATGGTGGAAGACACTGTGGACTCTAGCTGGAGGGGTGTGTATAATGGGTAGGCCATGACACTCTAAATGCTTATCATGTCCAAAGGGGTATGGTATAGAAAGTGGAAGTTCATATAGCAGTTATCAGGCTTTTTGTCTTCTGACCTTAACCACACTCAACCAACTGTTTAGACCAGCTCAGAAATCAATTTGTCCCTGGACAGATGGAAGAGTTCCCAGTCCTTACTGGGTACAAGAACTAAATACCATAGAGGTATTCTATATTGGATAGTGACTAATGAATCCATCAGATAATTAAATCCTTTCTCTTGTGTAGGTTGAATATGAACCATATACCTTAGAACTTCCTACCATTTACTGGCATGTCTGTGTGCCTCTTCTTATTCTGTCCCCACAACCTGGAACACCTTTTAATCTTCTTCCCCCCGCCAGGCCCCGCACTGCCAAAATCCTAAACCTTTAAGGCTTATTTCAAAACATCATCTCCTCTGTGAAGCCTTCTCTGAACTTTCAGGTAAGTTTACTTCTGTCTTCCTTTGTTTGCTTTTCTGAGTTCCTCCCATACACTACAAATTCTTTGAAGACAGAATTGATCTCTATTCTTATGCCTCAACATTTAACATAGTGTGGATATATTAATAACTAAACTTTTAAAAAGTATACTGAATGCCATAAACTATAATTAACACTTTAAGTACATTAATTCATTTAATCTTCATAACAGCTCTGTCAAGTGGTTACTGGTATTACAGGTTAGTATACCAAAGTACAGAGAGGTTAAAACTTGATTCAAGGTCACACAACCTATAAATGGCAAGCAAGATTTAAATTCAGGCAGTCTGGCTCCAGGATTAGCAGGTTTTCAATAAATATGCATAGGAGGACAAAAAAATGTAGCAATAGAAAGGGAACTAAGAAATTACCTTAAAATTTTTCTTTTCACAGATGAGGAAAACGAGGCCTGAGAAGTCAGCAAAGAGAGTGGTAGCTAGTTAGTAGAAAAAGGAAAATTAGAATTTGGATTTTTATGTCTTTTTCTATTTTTCCTTGTGCAATTTGCTCACCTCAAAGGCTGTTTCTAAGAAAGTTTCAAATATAATTTCTAAGAACCCACCAAAAATTATTTCTCATTGTCTCACAAAATTCAGTTCTCTTTATCTGAATTAAATTTGGCACAAAAGGACAACGAAGTAGGTCACCTCTGTTCATAGAAGGGAGGTCATTCTGTCCTTGTTCTATCATTTATTATACATGTTTTTATTTAAAGAGAAGACTGCTTTCTAAATTACAAATCCATTTTAATGGATCATTAAACCAATCCCCATGCATCCACAGTGATGGATGATGCCCATATCCCTAACTTGCTCTCATAAAAACCCTTACTCTATTTTGTATCCCTGTTTTTAGTAGACTCTTCTACATGACCTTTCATGTATATCTTCCAATTATTTCTCCTATTTATCTTTTTGTCCACCTCTCTCTACCCTTAGACCTGCACATTCACTTGAAATGCCAATCTCAGAGACCTTAGTGTTTTACTCAGTTTCTTCTGAATTTGACATTTGTCATCTATGGATAACAAGAGTCATTTGATCCAGCAATCCCATTACTGGACATCTACCCAAAAGAACAAAAGACATTCTATAAAAAACACATCTTCACTAGAATGTTTATAGCAGCACAGTTCACAATTGCAAAGATGTGAAAACAACCCAAGTGCCCATAAATGCATGAGTGGATTAATAAAATGTGGTATATGTATACCATGGAGCACTATTCAGCTAGAAGAAACAATGGTGATACAGCACCGCTTGTATTTTCCTGGATAGTGCTGGAACCCATTCTACTAAGTGAAGTATCCCAAGAATGGAAAAATAAGCACCACATGTACTCACCATCAAATTGGTTTCACTGATAAACACCTAAGTGCACATATAGGAATAACAATTATTGGGCGTCAGGCAGATGGGAGGGCGCAGAAGGGGATGGGTATATACATATGTAATGAGTGTGATGCGCACCATCTGGGGGATGGACACACTTGAAGCTCTGACTGGGGGGGCAAGGGCAACATATATAACCTAAACCTTTGTACCCCCATAATATGCAGAAATAAAAAAAAGTAATTAATATTTCAAAAAAAAAGTCACTTCTCAAGCTAAAGTGATTGAGGTGGCAGAAAGTTTTCTCCTTCATGTGCAAAACTGACCAAATGAATTATTTTCTTTTCCCCCTTCAAAAGAGGTTGAGAATGAGTGACTCTCTTTGTCTTGAAAAAAACAATGGGTTGTCCTGATGGTCGTATAGTTCTTGTTAAGATCTGGCTGACTCTCAGAGCTTGAATGTGTATGTGTAGTAACTTTTTTATATTATTTTGCAAGTATAAGATAGAACTTTACTGTGCTCTAGACAAAGTAATAAATCCTTCTTCAAACATAAGATAGCATAGAAAAGGAACTCTACACCAATTTCTCTTCAAAATAACAAAGCAAAACACAAAGTAAACAAAAGGATATGAACAGAAGAAAGAATTCAGTTATATTTGAAACTTTACTCCAGAAACAATTTACTTTAAAAGAGTTCCTTAGATATGACTACATCTTAACAGTAACTTGTTTATGCCAGCAGTGAAGAAGACTGGAGACTGAGTGGCAATGAAATCGCAAAAGGCGTTTTCCGCAGCTTGTTGAGAATTAGATATTTTTCCCAAGAAGTGGTCCAAAACCTGGAAGAAGTGGTAGTCAGTTGGTGCAAGGTCTCATGAATACAGTAGATGACAGACAGTTTCCAAGTCTAGCTTCTGAAGTTGAAGCAGCATTGTATGTATGATATGTGTTCGAGTGTTGTCATGCAAGAGGATTGGCCTGTCTCTATTCACCAATCTCACCTGCTTAATAGCAAGTGTGCTCATCATTTTGTGCAATTGGTTGTAGTTGACATCTGCTGCAGTCTTTGACCAGACTTCTTGAAGCTGTAGTGGATAATACCAGTGCTGCATCACCAAACAGACACCATTAGCATTTTTTGATGGATATTTGGTTTTGGACTGTGTCTGTGTCTGAGTACTGCATCTTTATCCAACCATTATGCTGAACACTTGCAATTCAGAATCCATTTTTCATGGTTCACCTTTATGTCATTACAGCAAAGAAAGTCAAGCTTCAAGATGACTTCTCTTCTGACGCTCATTTAATTCATGCAGTACCCATCTAACCAGCCTCTTTACCTTGATGATTTGTGTCAAATGGCCCAATATTGTTGGAATGGTAATATCAAGCCTTGCTGCTAATTCACACATAGGTTGAAATGGATTCACTTCCACTATAGCTTTCAGTTCATCATTATCCACCTTGGTCTCAGGTTGCCCACATGGCTCATTTTCAAGATTAAAATCACCAGAACAAATTCAGCAAAGTCTTAGGTTACAAAATCAATGTACAGAAATCAGTAGCATTCTATACGCCAACAAGAGTCAAACTGACAACCAAATCAAAGACTCAATACCTTTCACGATAGCAACAAAGAAAATAAAGTATCTAGGAATATATTTAACTAAGGAGGTAAAAGACCTCTACAGGGAGAACTATGAAACACTGAGGAAGGAAATAACAGAGGATGTAAACAGGTGGAAGACCATATCATGCTCATGGGTCGGCAAAATCAACACTGTTAAAATGTCTATATCACCCAAAGTGATCTACCAATTCAATGCAATCCCTATTAAAATAACAACATCGTTTTTCACAGATCTAGAAAAAATAATTCTATGCTTCATATGGAACCAGAGAAGACCCCCTATAGTCAAAGCAATCTTTAGCAAAAAGAACAAATTGGGAGGCATCAATTTATGAGACTTCAAACAATGCTACAAGGCTATAGTAACTAAAATATCATAGTATTGGCACAAGAACAGAGACATAGACCAATGGAGCACAACTGAGAACCCAGATATAAAACCATCCTCATATAGCCATCTAATCTTTGACAAAGCAGACAAAAACATACACTGGGGAAAAGAATCCTTATTCAATAAATGGTGCTGGGAAAACTGGATAGCCACATGTAGAAGACTGAAACAGAATCCACTCCTTTCATCTCTCACAAAAATCAACTCATGCTGGGTAACAGACTTGAACCTTAGGTGTGAAACTATTAGAATTCTGGGAGAAAATGTTGGAAATACTCTTCTAGACATTGGTCTAGGCAAAGAATTTATGAAGAAGATCCCAAAGGCAACACAGCATCAACAAAAATAAATAAATGGGAGCTGATACAACTAAAAAGTTTCTGCACAGCCAAAGAAACTGTCACAAGAGCAAATAGACAACCTACAGAATAGGAGAAAATTTTTGCAAGCTACACATCCAATAAAGGGCTGATAACTAGAATCTATTTAGAACTCAGGAAAATCAGCAAGAAAAAGTCAAACAACCCTATCAAAAAGTTGGCAAAGGACATGAACAGAAACTTTCCAAAAGAAGGCAGAACAATGGCCAACAAACATATGAAAAATGCTCAACATCTCTAATCATCAGAGAAATGCAAATCAAAACCACAATGACATATCTCTCACTTATCTCCAGTGAGAATGGCCTTTATCAAAAAGTCACAAAACAATAAACATTGGCGTGGATGCGGAGAGATAGGAACACTCCTATACTGCTGGTGGGACTGCAAACTAGTGCAACCTCTGTGGAAAGCAATATGGAGATATCTTAAAGCTATACAAGTAGATCTACCATTTGATCCAGCAATCCCACTACTGGGCATCTACCCAAAAGAACAAAAGACACTCTATGAAAAAGACACCTGCACTCGAATGTTTATAGCAGCACAATTCACAATTGCAAAGATGTGGAAACAGCCCAAGTGCCCATCAGTACATTAGTAGATTAACAAAATGTGGTATATGTATACCACGGAGTACTACTCAGCTATAAGAAACAATGGTGATCTAGCACCTCTTGTATTTTCCTGGATAGAGCTGGAACCCATTCTACTAAGTGAAGTGTCCCAAGAATGGATAAACAAACACCACATGTACTCACCAGCAAATTGGTTTCACTGGTCAACACCTAAGTGGACATATAGGAACAACATTTATCGGGTGTCGGGCAGATGGGAGGGAGGAGGAGGGGATGGGTATATACATACATAATGAGTGCCATGCGCACCGTCTGGGGGGTGGACACGGTTGAAGCTCTGACTCCAGGAAGGAAGAGGGGAGAAGGAAACACATGTAACCTAAACATTTGTACCCCCATAATATGCTGAAATAAAAATAAAAAAGTAATAAAAAAATAAACAATTCAAAAGAGACAAAAGAAACCACAAAAGCTTCTGTAGCCCACCAAAGGCTAGTAGATTCAGAGAATCACTCCAGGCTCAACCTGCCATCCTCTTCCCATCTTTCTTCCTGTCTGATTCCCTAGTTCTCGTCCCACTGGTATTGTACCTAAATGAAAGCCATTATGCCTGGAGAAAAAGAGGTGGTGGCAAAGGCCCTCAGGTGAGAGTATGCTTGCTGAGCCTAAGGAACAACAGCCAGTAGATCAATGAGCTGGAATAGAGCAAGCAAAAGAACGAGAGAGTGGAAGACGAGGTCAGAGAGGAAATGGCATGGGGCGGGGAAGACCTCTGACAAGGCAGCGTTCGAGCGGATAACTGGACACAAAGGCCCTGTGGCGGAAGCATGCTTGGCTCGTTTGAGGAACAGCCAAGGGAGCTGCTACTGCTGGAAGAGAGCAAGCAAGGGTGAGAGTGATTACAAGGAGGGCAGAGAATCACAGGGAGGGGCAGATTTTGCAGTGCCCTGAAGGCCATCAAGAGGGTATGTACTTTCAGAGAAACAGGGAGCCATAGGAGGGTTTTGAGGAAAGGAGGGACATGATTTGACTGTGATTCACAAAGCCTGGGATCAAAATGTGGACAGATACATTAGCCAGAGGGATTTTTTACTAACTCAAATTAGATGACAGCCTCCCCTGTTTAACACTCTCCAGTGGCTTCCCATCACGTCAGTAAACTCCAACCTCCTTGCCTGAAAGATCAGTGTCTGGCTCTGTCCCTCCTCCCACCTTCCTCCCTCTGCTCCAGCCACATTGGGCAGCCTTCCTAGTTGCCTCCCCCATCCCCACTCACCAGGCTCATTCCTAGCTCAAGCCCTTTGCACTTGTTCTGTCTGCTGGAACACTCTTCTCCAAGCTCTTCTGATGGCTCGCTCCTTCTCATCATTGAGATCCCAGTCAAAAATGTCACCTCCACAGAGAAGCCTTCCCTGATTACTCACCTGAAGCCCTCCCTCTCACAGCACCCTTCCCTTACCTTTCTTCTCAGCACTTCTATCTCTTTGTAATTATCTTGACTGTTCACTTTTTGCACGAGTTCATCCCTACAACATGAGCTCCAGAGGGTAGGGGCTTTATTTTACCCAATGTTGTATCCCCAAGAAACCTAGGACAGTGCTGGCTCATAGTAGGCATTTAATAATGCTTGCTGAACAGAGGAATGAGAGAAAATCTAGCCTTTCCCCTTGATTTCTCTAGTGCTGTAAAGACAGTCTACACTTTCTGAAAGAAAATGCACAAAAAGTCAAGGAGGCTAAAAGTAAAATAAAGACAAAACTGCAGTGAGTATAGCAGAGCTTTGCAATAAACCATGGATCACTGCAAGAGTTAGTGAGGCTGCATCTGCGTAAAACGCACAGCTGACATCATGCTTAACGGTAAAAGACTGAAAGCTTCCCACTAAGACCTTTCTCCCCTCTTCCTTCCTGGAGTCAGAGCTTCAACCGTGTCCACCCCCCAGACGGTGCGCATGGCACTCATTATGTATGTATATACCCATCCCCTCCTCCCCCCTCCCATCTGCCCGACACCCGATAAATGTTGTTCCTATATGTCCACTTAGGTGTTGACCAGTGAAACCAATGGAGCAAACGTCCACTCTTGCCAGTTCTATTCAACATTGTACTAGAAGTTCTAGCCAGGGAAATTAAAAAGAAAACAGAATAAAAGACATCCAGATTGGAAAGGAAAATGTAAAACTACCTCTATTTGCTGATGGCATGATCTTGTATATAGAAAATCCTAAAGAATCCACTAAAAAAGCTATCAGAACCAATAAACAAGCTCAGAAAGGCCGCAGGGAGCTTCCAGGGCAAGAAGTGCTGGTAGTTGGGGTTTCTTGCTCCTCCCAGGGCTGCTGGGAGTTCACATTTCCTCAGGTACCATTTCCATGGAAAGAAACAGTCCAGACACACAAAGACTGTATCTGCCTTTCTGCAAGCTCTTCCCCCACTCCATCCCTGTAGTCCCTTTGTGAAAAGGTTGAAGGATTATAGTCTCATATCCTGTGTGCCCTGCGAGCTGTGCCAGCCAAGCCAATCTTCAGCCAGAGTGTAGTTATCTCAGGATAAGGAATCCGGACGCTGTAATGCATCCCTTCCTAAGCTTTTGTATTCTCTCTCCCTGTCTCCCTCCTTCTCTCTGGTTTTGTTTTTCACTTGGTTTCCTAGCAAATTTCCTTTTGAGAAATTCTAATATTGTCTCATCTGAACCAGGGGGAATAGGATTTGTCTACATCTCTGTTGCTTCAGGGTTAGCTTGGAGGTCAGAGGTCTCCTGAGGTTAGGTGTGGGGGTGGCTGCAGCCAGCACAGCTGGAGATGGAGGGAAGGGTTGGAGCTGCGCAGATTTGTTTTTTGGACGATGGCTTAAGATACCGGAATGATAGGCTTTTGGCTAAGGATCGAGTGCATCTCACTAGGGAAGAATGTGGTTGCCTGGAGACTTGCCGATCTGATCAAGATGACTTTAACTGGAAAAGGTGGGGAGGGGGAGCCAAACATGCCCATGTCAGACTGGAAGGCCAGATATTATAGACAGCAGCAGGCATGTCAGCGACAGAAGAATAACAGTGAGAGAGACACCCAGTGATTTGCAGGAGAAAATGACTGAGAAGGAAATTGGGTATGGCGTTTCCAGCCTCGACTGTCAATATACCAATGTGAAGAGTAACGGCAGAAAACAAAGCAAATTGAGATATTTTTTTTAACACAAAGAAGTTTAAAAAAATCAGTGATAAAACTAAGTCTTGGATGAAAGGGACTCACAAACTGAAATACAGTCACGGGCACTTTTAAAAACACAAATCTGATACAAGGGTCTGGGTTACCCACCAGTAGGAAGGCATGTGCCCACCTGCGCCAGCTTTGTGGCATCCTGAGGGGCAGGTTAAGAACAGAGATCAGGGGAGGGAGTACTAGGGGAAATGAACACAGACTCCAAGAATTGTTGAAAATCACCATTTGTTCATTCCTTCAGTGCCCTGCACTCCTGAGAGAGCAGTAAACAAGTGGGTCTAGGTTCCTGCTATCAGGAAGCTGATGCTGAGGGTCGGTAGACGATAGACACGGGAACAAGTAAATTAACAAGATAGCTTCAGATGGTGAAAAGGCTCACGGAAGAAATAAAACTGACCGATGATGAAAGGGAGGGAGGGACTATTATAGTTTGGGTGGTCTTGGATGGCCTGTCTGCGGAGGTGGCTTTTGAGCTAAGAACAAAGTGAGGGAGCGAGCCAGGCGAACATCTGAGGGAAGAGCGTGCAAGCAGAGGAAACCGCAAAGGCCAAAGACTTGACCTATTGGAGAAAATGAAAGAAGGCTATTATCTCAGTTTGATTCTCCCAGATGCAGACTGAGACAAGGCTTTGAGTGCAGCTGGTTTATTGGGAGGTGTGGGGAGTACCGGTAGGGCAGCGGGACAGTCACAAAGGGAAGCAAAGGCAGCCAGTGAAGGGTATGCTAATAAGCCAGCTACACAGAGAGTGACAGTCTCAAGACCTCAGGGAAACTCTGGGAAATGGGCAAAACAAAATGTCTCAGGATTATCCCATCCTCCTGGAGTCACTGATTGATGGCTGTTCTCCATGAGCAAAATGACCATCCAAGCTTCCTGAAAAAGCAGCGAGGTACAAAGATGCAGTGGCAGTGCACGGAAATGACAAATCAAAGGGACATGAAAAGTAGCCGACAGTATCTGCTACAACTAGTAAGCCTGGAGCAGAGTCAGGAAAGGGGTGAGCTGGAGGGTCAAGCAGGGGCCAGATCGCCTAGGGCTAAGGTCAGTTGCAAACCAGTAGCCAGCAGAGGTGTTGGCAGCAGAGGTGATTTAGCCTGCAGTGTTTTCTCTTGCTTCTGTTTGTGTTACTTTGTGTCGGTTTTTAATTACCAATAATTAAAAGTCAGACGATTTCATTTATTGACCTAGATTTCTAGTTCTCTTGGGAAAAAAAAATCAGAAGATCAGATAATAGTGGATCCTCATTGGCAAGGTGACAATCTGGTGGAACTCAGTAGCAAATGCCCCGTTTGGAAGGGTGATGAGCTCTCCAGTTAACCAGTCTTTGAGTTTGGGATCAGTGGTCTAGGACGTTGTAGGCAATGGTCAGGAATGTTAAAACAAATTAAAATGGAGACTAAGCCTGAAGAATCCCTGAGCAGCCAAGCCCAGATAGGCCTCATAAGTGACCTAAACCTTGCTTGATTTGAAAATATAAATGTAACTTAAGCTATTTCTCGTAAATGCCTATTTTAAAGAAAAACAGAACTTAAGCACAATCAAATCAATCAGAAACAGCCCACAAACTTACATAACTAGAGACTTTTCAACAGGATAAACCAAATAAGGCAACTGTGTATAAGTCTAACCTATCAAACGTTCGCTTTGCTTCTGTGCCTGCTCCGTCAAAGCTCTCCCCTTGCAAACTCCGGGCGGAGCTCTTGAACCACTTCTGGTTTGGAGCAGCCTGATTCATAAATTGTCGTTTGCTCAAATAAACTATTTAAAATTTCATTGTGCCTCAGTTTACTTTTAAACAGGAGTTAGAGTTTCATTCTAAGCACATGGGCAGGTTGCGAGCAGGGGATTGATGCAATCTGTTCACTCTGTGTAGAAAGAGTCAAGAGTAGAAGCAGGTAGACAAGTAAGGAGGCTGCTGCAGTAGCCTGGGCTAGAGGTGATGGGGTCTTGGAAATGGGTTATGGTGGTGACGCAAAACAGTGAAGAAATTAAGGATGTCGTTTGGAGTGGGTGGGACAGAGAGTGCTGATATAGGGGGCTGAGGGAAAACAAGGCATTTTGGCTTACAGCCAGACTTCTGGCTTTAGTAGATGCGTATACAGTACTATAATTGGGTGAGATGAGGAAGACTGGAGAAGGAACTGGTCTGAGGGGAAAACCAACCAAAAGTTCTATTTCGAACATAGTACATTTGAGATGCCTATTAGACATGCAAGCGGAGATGTGAAACAGGATGTACGAGCTATTTCTCCAACGTGAGTCTGCAGCTCAGGGGTGGGGAGCGGCAGGGAGATAGGAATTTGGGAGTTCTCAGAATATAGAAATGGAACTACACCTTGCATTTCTGGCAGTATTGTATGTGAGATATCCAGACAATACCTTCCTCCTACAAAACACCTAGAAATACTAGATAAAAGATAACAAATATCCTTTTAAATACATTGCTGAGCTCAAAAGGAAGCAAGCAAAATCCCGGAGAGCCAAAACAAAGAGCCCAGCTTAAAAGAAGAGCCCTAGGCTGCTGATGTGCTTTATGAGTGCCCAGGAGGCAACTGTGGATTACTAACCAAGTAGACTTTGAAGGCTTTGGGGTTTGTTTATTTTGGACCTTTTTCCTTTTGTTTGGGGTGGGGGTGGCGCGCTATCAAACATCACATTTATCAGCATCAAAAAACAGAGCCTTATGCAGTTTTGTCTTT
Organism: Lepilemur ruficaudatus; assembly: GCA_963574885.1. Classification (NCBI taxonomy): domain Eukaryota; kingdom Metazoa; phylum Chordata; class Mammalia; order Primates; family Lepilemuridae; genus Lepilemur; species Lepilemur ruficaudatus. The sequence continues at coordinate 23,699 of CAUYRT010039769.1, forward strand.
TGCACTTACTTTTAATATCATCTATATCTTCAATGATTACACAATTAACCACTTTTATTTTTAACAGCTTTATTGCTATACAATTTATTGCAACACAATTGCTACACAAAAACTGCACATATTTAATGTATACAATTTGATGAGTTTGGACATATGCATACACCTGTGAAACCATCACCATATCCATCACCTCCAAAAGTTTCCTTGTTATCCCTATTTTTTTTGGTAATAAGGACACAGTGTGAAATCTACCCTTTTAAATTTTTAAGTGCACAATACAGAATTGTTGACTAGAGGCACTATGTTGCACAGGAGGACTCTGTAACTAATTCATCTTGTATAACTGCAACTTTATACCAGTTAAACAGCTCCCCATTTCCCCCTTTCCAGCCCCTGGTAACCACAGTTCTATTTACTCTGTGTCTATGAATTTCACTAGTTTATGTTCCTCATCTAAGTGGAATCATGTGATATATGTCCTTCTGTGACTTACTTATGGCACTTAGAATAATGTCCTCCTGGTTGATCCATGTTGTCACAAATGACAGTGTTTCCTTCTTTTGAAAGGCTGAATAATATTGCATTGTATGTATATACAGAATTTCTTTATCCTTCCATCTGTTCATGGACATGAACAACATTGGGTTGTTTCCATAACTTGGCTATTGTGAATAGTGCTGTAATGAAAATGGGAGTGCAGACATCTCTTTGAGATCTTGATTTCAAATATTTTGGATGCATACCCAGAAGTGGGACTGCTGGTTCATATGGTAGTTCTATTTTTTTTTAATTTTTTGAGAAACCTCTATACTTTTTCCAGTACTGACTGCACCATTTTACATTTCCACCAATTGTGTAGAAAGGTCCCAATTTCTCCACATCCATGCGAACACTTATTATCTTCTAATTTTTTGGATAATAGTCATCCTAACTTGTATGAGGTGATATCTCATTGCGATTTTGATTTTCATTTCCCTCATGATTAGTGATGTTGAGCATCTTTTCATATACCTGGTGGCCATTTGCATGCCTTCTTTGGAGAAATGTCTATTCAAGTCCTTTGTCCATTTTTAAATCACATTATTTGGTTTTTCTTTACTATTGAGTTGTGTGAGTTCCTGATATATTTTGGATAGTAACTTCTTATCAGTAATGGCATAAGATAGACATATAGAACAATGGAACAGAATAAAGAGGCCAGAATTAGACACATACATATATGGTCAACTGATGTTTGACAAGGGTGCCAAGAATACACAATGGGGAAAGGACAGTCTCTTCAACAAATGGTATTAAGAAAACTGGAAATCCACAAGCAAAAGAATGAAACTGGACCTTTATCTTCCACCATACATGAAAATAAACTCAAAAATGGGCTAAAGACTTAAACAGAAGATCTGATACTAAAACTCCTAAAAGAAAACTCAGAGGAAAAGCTTCTTGATCATAATTAACCCATTTTAAAGTAAAACTTCAACAAAATAAAAGACAACAAATAATTTAATGTTAAAATACCAGTGATCTCTCATGACTTATTTTTCCATATCCAAACCTGGACCACATTCATTTTTCTATTTTCCAATCCAGTTTTTAAAGTAAATTTTTATTGAACTATATAACATGTAAACAGAAAAGTACACATCTCTTAAGTGTCTAGCTAGATGAATTTTCATTACACACCCATGTAACCAGCACCCAGATCAAGAAACAGAGCATTACCCCCAAAGCCTCCGACCTTATACCTTGTTCTCAGTCACTGTCTCCCAAAAGTAACTCTATCCTAACTTCTAACATTGTAGATTAATTTGATCTGTTATGGAACTTTATAGAATGGAATCATATATTAATAGCATGTGCACTTTTGTGTCTGGCCTCTTTTGCCCAATATTGTGTTTGTGAGATTCATTCATGTTGGTGGATACAGTTATAATTCATTCATTCTCATTGCTATATAGTATTCCAGTGTATGAATATACCACAATTTATCCATTCTACTGTTGATGAATGTTTGCATTGTTTCTAGTTTGGGAGTACTACAAATAATGCTGCTATAAACATTGTCTTATTCATGTCTTTTGATGGACATAGATGTGTATTTCTGTTGAGTGTACATTGGAAGTAGAATTGCTGAGCGATAAGATATGTGTATATCGAGCTTCAGCAGATACTGCGAAACAGTTTTCCAAAGTGGTTGTACAAATTCACCTTCCCACCAGCAGTGTATTAGACTGCTTACACTTAATACACTTAATTTATTATTATTTTATATTTTTGCCATTCTAATAGGTATGAAGAGATTTCACAGTATGGTTTTAATTGACATTTCCCTGATGACTAATGAAGTTGAACACCTTTTCATATGTTTACTGGCCCTTCAAATAATATTCACTTTTCTTTTGAGTTATCTTTCATTTTCTTATATTTAGAAGAGTTTCTTACATATTATGGAAATAAATCCTTTGTTGGATATATGTATTACAAATACCTTTTTCCACACTGTGGCTTTCACTTGTCATGGTATGTTTTGATGAACAGAAGTTCTTAATTTTAATACAATCCAACTTCACGATATTCTCCTAAATGGTTAACACTTTTATGTCCCAATCATAAAATCTTTGCTTATCTTAATGTAATGAAGATATTCTGTTTTTTTCCTAAAAGTTCTATTGTTTTGCCTTTCACATTTAGATCTCTGATCGTGTTGCTTGAAATTTAACAGACATATAGGTGTAGTAGACAAGGCCTTGGGCCCTTGTAAGAAGGAAGAGTAGGACCTTAGTATAGACTAGAAAAAATTCTACTTGCTAATCATATGAGAAAACAAGCAAACGTAGCTGTTTTGGCTTCAACATTATTGTATATGTATTAGTAGGTGAGGTTTCTTTTGTGAATTTGTAACCACAAAGAGTTAAGGCAAAAATTTATATGACCTATATGTCCAGGGAACAGCAACTAAAAATTTAACAAAAGTGTTCCCAGGTTGGTAGTGCCCTGCGGTACCTAACAGAAGCAAAGGTAAATCAACTTCGCAGGGATAAAACTTCAGCCCAGGCCATACAGAACTCTGACAAATAAAACCTCACAAAACTGAGCTCACGACTCAAAGAAACAAAAGTCATGAAGAAATATGAGATCTCTAGGGAGGATTGGCAGACATGATAGGCAACAGGTTACTCTTCCATGAAATCTATGCAATGGAATTATCAGATACAGAATATATATCTCGTATGGTTAAAGAAATAAAAATGACAATGTAAAAAGGAAAACGGAGCAGTAGACTATTTGAAAAAGACCAGATAATTATCTTTAGATTTTTAAAATCAAAATTTTTGAGATAATTGTAGATTCACATGCATTTGCAAGAAATGATAGAGAGAGATCCAATGTATCCTTCACCCATGTTCCCCCAATGGTGAAATCTTGCCTAGCTATAATACAATATTATAATCAGGATACTGACATTGAAACAATCCACTGATTTTATTCAAATCTCCCCAGTTTTACTTACACTCATTTGTGTGTGTGTGCGCTCATTTAGTTCTATGCAATTTTCTCTCATGTGTAAATTCATGTATCTGCCACCAAAGTTAAGATACAAAACAGTTCCATTACCACGAGGATCCCTTAAGTTGCGCTTTTAGAACCCACCTCCCTCCTTTCCCACCCATGCCTAATTCATAGCAACCAATAATTTGCTTTTCGTTTCTTTGTCATTTCAAAAATGCAATATAAATATAATCATACAATATGTAACATTTCAGGGTTAGCTTTTTTTACTCAGCATAATTCCCTGGAGATACATCCAAGCGGTTGTGTTTATCAATAGTTTGCTCCTTTTCGTGCATGAGTCGTGTTCCACGGTATGGATGTACCACAGTTTGTTTAACCATTTGCCCACTGAAGGATATCAGGGTTATTTTCAATTTTGGGCTATTATGAACAAAGCTGCCATGCATATTCATGTATAGCTTTTGTTTTCATTTCTCTGGAATAAATGTCTATAAGTCCAATTGATGGGTCGCATGGTAGTTGCATATTTAGTTTTACAATAAACTGTCAAAATGTTTTCCAGAGTGATCATACCATTTTACATTCCCACCAGCAATGTATGAGGGATTCACTTTCTCTGCATCCTCACCAGCATTTGGTGTTGTCATGATTTTTAAAATTTTAGCCATTCTGATATGTGTGTAGTGATATCTTATTATGGCATTTCTGTAGTGGATAATGATGCTGAAAATCTTTTAATGTGATTATTTGGTGAAATAGCTCTTCATGCCTTTTGTCTGTTTTTTAATTGGATTGCTTTTTTTTTTTTTACTGTTGAGTATTGAGAATTCTTTGTATATTCTAGATGCCAGTCCTTTGTTGGATATGTGGTTTGCAATTATTTTCTCCCAGCCTATAGCTTGTCTTTTTATTCTCTTAACAGGATCTTCTGCAAAGTGAAAGTTTTTAATTTTGATGAGGTTCGATTTATCAATTTTCCTTCTATGAATCATACTTTTGATAGAAGTCTAAGAACTCTTTGCCTATCCTTAGATCCTAAAGATTTTCTCTGGTTTTTTTCTCCTTAGAGTTTTACAGATTCATGTTTTACATTTAAGTCTGAGGTCCATTATGAGTTAATACTTGCAAAAGTGGTGAGGTTTAGGTCAAGATTTTTGTTTGTTTGTTTGTTTTATCTGTGTATGTCCAATTGTTCCAGCACCACTTGTTGAAAAGACTCTCCTTCCTTTTGTCCATTTTCTAATTGGACTAGAATTAGACTGCTAATCGGACCGCTTGTTGATTATAAGCTTTTTCTTCTTTAAAATGTTGATTTGGTGAATTACCTTGACTGATTTTCAAGTGACAGAAATTGGTTTGCATACCTGTAGTAAGCCCCACTTAGTCACTGTATATAATTCTTTTTTAAATTTGTTAGATTTGGATTATAATATTTTATTGAGGATTTTAGTGTCTAAGCTCATGAGAGATACTGATCTGTAGCTATCTTTTATTATACTTTCTTTATCTAGTTTTGGTATCAGGGTAATACTCATAAAATTAGTTGGGATATATTCTTCCTCTTACATTTTCCAGAACGAATTGTGTAAAATTGGTGCTACTGCTTTTCATGTTCGGTAGGACCATCCAGTGAAACCATATGGGCCTGGAGATTTCTTTTTCAAAAGTTTTAAATTTCCCTAATAGTTACAGGACTATTCAAATAATCTATTTCTTATTGGGTAAGTTTTGACAGTTTATGGTTTTCAAGGAATTGAGCCAGTTCTTCTAAGTTGTTGAATGTATGAATGTAAAGTTGTGCACAGTATTCCTGTATTATCCTTTTAATAGCTTTGGGACCTGTATCGATATCTTGTCTCATTCTTGATATTGGTGATTTGTGTCCTCTAACTATTTTCATCAGTCTTGCTAAAGGTTAATCACTTTTGTTGATCTTTTTAGAGAACCAGCTGTTTGTTTTATTGATGTTCTCTATTATTTTCTATTTCCAGTTCATTGATTTCTGCTCTTATCTTTATTGTTTCCTTCCTTCTGCTTGCTTTGGGTTTATTTTGTGATGCTTTTTCTAGTTTCTTGAGATGAGAACTTAGATTACTGACTTGGGACATTCCCTTTTTCTAATGTAAGCATTTAATGCTAAAAATTACCCTCTTGGCACTACTTTACCTGCATCCTATGTATTTGAATATGTTGTATTTTCATTTTAATTCAGTTCCATGTATTTAAAATTTTTCTTTGAGACTTATTCTTTGGCCATAGATTATTTAGATATGTGTCATTTAATTTCCATAAGTTCAAAGATTTTACTGTTGTCTTTCTGTTATTGGTTTCTAGTTTGGTTCATTATGGCCAGAGAACATACTCTGTATAATTTTAATTCTTTAAAACTTTTAAAATTTGTTTCACAACCCAAGACATGGTCTATGTTGGTGAATGTTCCATGGGCAGTTAAAAAAAAGTGTATTCTTCTCAGTATATGTCAATCAGTTCCTGTTGGTTTATGGTACTATTCAGTTCTTCTATATGTCTGATTTTCTTCTATTCTCCTGATTTTCTGTCTAGAAGTTGTATTAATTGCTGTGGAGGTGGTGTTCAAGTCCCCAACTTTAATTGTGGATTTTTCTATTTCTCCTTTCAGCTCTATCAGTTTTTGCCTCTTTTGTTTTGAGGCTGTGTTTTGGTGGGTGCGTACAGAGGATCACATATGTCTTTTTGGTGCATTGATCCTTTAATGATTATTTAATATCCTTCTTTGTCTCTAGTAATTTCCTTGGCTATGACTTCTATAATATAGAGTATTAACATAGGTACTCATGACTTTTTATGTTTGCATGGTAAATCTTTTATATTCAGCTATGTCAGTGAATTTAAGTGAACTTCCTATAAACAGCAAATATGTTATTTAAAAAAACCACTCTACCAATCTCTGCCTCTTAATTAGTGTATTTAGACCACCGACATTTAAAGTAATTATTGATATGTTAGCGCTTAAGTGTGACATTTTATTTGTTTTGTTTTTCCTCTGTTTCTTTTTTCTTGTTTCCTGTGTGTTACCTGAACATTTGTTTTTAGTGTTTTTAAATGTACCAGTTTGTGTAGTTATCTTATTTTCAGCCTTCTAGCTGTGGCTTTCTTCCATGTCCTTGGAGTCCCTTCCATGCACATAAAATTCAGGTTCAGCCAAGGATTGTAGGGGCTCCTTCCACAATACCCTTTTCACCAGACTTCCCTCCTTAATCTCCAGCTGCTCTGGCAAGTCCAAATTCTGTCCTCTGACACTTTGAGCCAAAAATAATGTGTCTTTCTGGTTAAATTCAAGCCATCCTGTGACATCCTGTGACACAAATACTGGGGATTTCTCTCAGGAGAAAAATCATATAAATTGTGGATCTCAACCAGTGAAATTCCCTTTTTTAAGGGTCAAATCTCTTCCAGTTTCTGCCTGTTTTTGTTCAGTCACCAATGCATTCAAATAGTTTGGGTTTTTCAAATAGTAATGTTAAAAAACGTTCTGTCTAGAGTTTATAATTGTTATCTGTGGGAAGGTTAATCCAATACAACCTATTTTGTCATTACTGGAACCAGAACTCCTCCTCCTCTCTCCTTTAACACAGAGCATCATCATCTCTGAGCTAGGCTATTGTAATAGACTTCTTACCGGCTTCCATGCCTCTAATTGCCCTTGTAATCCATGCCATAACCACTGCCAGAGTGATGTTTTGAAGATGTAAATCTGATCCGGTATCCTCTGATTACAATTTTTTCAGTGCCCTTCCTCCACCCCCAAATATACAGGATAAAGTAAAATTCCTTAGCATGACCAGTCTGCTGCCTATCTCTTCAGCTTTATATTTGGATAGCTGTTCTTCCTCCTTGACATCTACCTTCTCACCATACTGAATTACTTGCAGTTTCTTCATTATGCCCTACTATCATGATTTGAGGCCTTTGCAGCCTATCTTCTTCCTGATATTAAAATGAAACAAACAAAAAGAACTGAAGAAAATATATTGTGATGATAATGATAACAGATAACATTTATTGAATGAATTCTATGTGCTACGTGCTGTGGTAGGAGCCTTTAAAGTATTTTCTCATTTAGTCCTCACAATAACCTTACATGGTAAGTACCTTTATAATCCTCACTTTGCAGACGACAAAACTGTGGCTCAGTGATATTAAGTGGTAGAACAGGACTGCTATTCTAGAATCAGGCTATGCTCTACTATGTCCCACTCAAGCAAAGTGTACTTATAGGATTTGGAAATGAAAGAACTAAGATTTCCCTTGAGAGTTAAACTGTTGAATTAACATAAGATGAATATTAACAGAGATATGCAATGACACCTTAATAAGACAGAATGGCTCCCTTGCCAGCAAAGCTTCACTGTAACCTGATGAAAGTCACTGGCATATCTAAAGAAATAATGTGTCAAACAGAAGGGCAGCTGGTCAACTATGGATGCTGCTATGGTTTGTGTGTCCCCACGAAAACTCATGTTGAAATTTGATCCCCACTGTGGCAGTGTCAGGGGATGGGGCCTAGTAAAAGGTGCTTGGATTTTGAGGGCAGATCCCTCCTTAATAGCTTGGTGCTGTTCTCATGGTAGTTAGTGAGTGCTTTTGTGAGACTGGATTAGTTCTCACAGGGATGGATTAGTTCCCATGAGAGTGGATTACTGTAAATCCAGGATGCGCCTCAGGTTTTCCTCTCTGCACATGTCCTCTTCCTTTCTGGCCATCTTTGCCACGTTGTGATGCAATATGAAAGCCCTTGCTCGAAGCCAGGGCCAGGCCTTTGAATTTCTCAGCCTGTAGAACCATGAGCTAAATAAACCTCTTTTCTTTATAAATTACCTAGTCTCAGGTATTCTATTACAGCAACACAAAATGAACTAAGGAAGACATGTACACAAAAGAACCACAGAGACAGATATGAGCATCCTCCAGATACTTTGCAAAGAATATGGTACCCTGGCCTAAGGAACTACCCCTGACAATCAGTATATTTATTGTGAAGAGGGATATTTCCAGTTTTCTTGGCCGGCAATCTCAATACTGGGCATTTATCCAAAGGAAATGAAATTAGTATATTAAAGGGACATCTGCACCCCCATGTGTATTGCAGCACTATTCACAACAGTCAAGATATGGACTCAACCTAGGTGTCCAGCAACAGATGAATAAATAAATAAAATGTTGTATATACACACATTGGAATACTATTCAGCCATAAAAATGAATGAAATCCTATCATTCACAGCAACATGAAATTGAGGACATTGTGTTAAGTGAAATAAGCCAGGAACAGAAAGTTAAACACCACATAGTCTCACTCATAGTGGAAGCTAAAAAAAAAGTTGATCTCATAGAAGTAAATACTAGAACAAAGTTATACTAGAGGATGGATAATATAGGTGGAAGAAGGGAATAGGGAAAGATTTGTTAAAAGATACAAAATTATAGTTAAATAGGAATAACTTCTAGCATTCT
>CAUYRT010039770.1:0-54783 GCA_963574885.1 Lepilemur ruficaudatus
GGGACTACAGGCATGCACCACCAGGCTGATTTTTTTTCTATATGTTTTTTAGTTGTCTGGCTAATTTTCTTTCTATTTTTAGTAGAGACGGGGTCTCACTCTTGCTCAGCCTGGTCTCAAACTCCTGAGCTCAAATGATCCACCTGCCTCGGCCTCCCAGAGTGCTAGGATTACAGGTGTGAGCCACCACACCCGGCCCATTCTGTATTCCCTTTGTCTTCAGCAAGTCTCTCAGCTGGTTGTGGTTCTTTACTTGGTGGGGTGATCCAGACCTTCATTCCTGAAGGATCTGAGCCATGCCTAGTTCTGCCTGAATTGGGTTATGGTTTTCCATTGATTTTAATCACAGAGTATGTTAATATTAACAGATGTCCTGAGAAATTTCCTATATTCCAAAAATACTCTTCCTTACCTCCACTATGGAGTAACATTTCGACTTCTCCTTGATAGTAGGGATTAATCACCCAGACAACACAGTAACTCTCTTCCTTGCCTGTTGATTTAGAGGCATGAGGAGTCCAAAGTAGCTGAGTAGCAGCCATAACCTCTAGTTCAATGGAATCGTTGTTGTATCTCCTTGTCAAAGCATTCTTCCCTTTTGAACTAAGACCTCTAGATCAGCAGAGCTTGAGGTCACAGGGACAGGAAGAAAAGCTTTGGCTAGTGAGTCACTAGGGGTAATAGTGAGTGGTGCCACTTCCATCTGTATCTCTTGATACTTGGACCCATGAATTCTGGCTATGGGAAAAACAGCATCATATACTGAATGCTGATTCAGAGCATATACAACACCCTGGAGAGCCTTGCTCCAGCCTTGCAAGGTATTGCCACCTAGACGGTGCTGCAATTGATTCTTCAAAAAGCCATTCCACTGTTCTAGCATGCTGACTGATTCAGGGCAGTGGGGAACAGGGTAAGCCAGTGAATTCCACAAGCATGAGCTCATTGCTGCACTTCATTTGCTGTGAGGTGAGTTCCTTGAGTAGAAGCAATGCTGTGTGGAATACCATGACAGTGGATAGGTAGTCTATTAGTTCACAAGTGGTAGTTTTGGCAGAAGCATTGCATGCAGGGAATGTAAATCCATATTCAATGTCTATTCCAGTAAGAACAAAAGGCTGCCCCTTCTATGATAGAAATGTTTCAGTGTATTTATCCTGCCACCAGGTAGCTGGTTGATCACCCCAGGAAATGGCACCACACTGAGGATTCAGTGTTGGTTTCTGCTGTTCTCATGATGTACGCTGTTAAGCACTTTCAGACATTTTTGAAATGGTGATGTTATACGCTGCCTTAAATTTCATCTTGGAGTGTGGTGGCTCACTTCTGTAATCCTAGCACTTTGGGAGACCACGGTAGTAGGATAGCTTGAGGTCAGGAGTTTGCAGTTGCAGTGAGCTACAATGACACCAGTGTGCTGGGCAGCAGAGCTTGAACAGAGCCTTGAGACCCTGTCTCAAAAAAAAAAAAAAAATTTCTTCTTGAAAACCATGTCTCTAAATCCAGATTGTTCCCAGAATAACCATTCACTCTCTAATTTTATGTTAGACATCAAGGAAAACTTATTAATTTTTAGGCCATTGGATTATTTATTACCCTTCATCAGTAATTAGTAATCCTAAAAAGTTATATGTAATTATAGAGAAAAAGAAATTATCCTTGTCAAAAGAGCAGAGTTCTAATGGTTAATTTCCTTGTACTCTCCTTGACACTTTATCAACAAGAAAGAATTCAGATACTTCTCTACAGCTGAAATTTCATTGAGGACACTTTGAACACTAGCATGTAACATGTCTACATACTAGATATTAGATGGGTCTTTGTAAACTAGGATGGAGAGTAGTACTATAACAATAACAATTCTATTCTGCCAATATTATTGGCCAGATGATATTTCAAGTGTAGTTTTTAATATCTGTGTTTATATAGGGGTTTGCATAAGCAATACCATGGGTTTGTATAAGATATGCATCACAAGTAACATTGCATATTTAAAATTTTAAGGGACCTGGTGATTTCTTGATCACTGGTGGCTTTTAATTAAATAGCATGAGTGGAAAGGAAAGAGACAAAAATAATACTAATTTCTAAAAAACTACTCAGAATACTTCTAAAAAATCAAAAATAAAGCCCACCTACACTTTCTCTACTCTTTCAGATAGCAATAAAACTATAAATCCTCTAGACCATAGTGGAAAGTAGATAAAATTTCCTAGTAATTTTTTTTTTTTAAAGGAAAAAGAGCAAAGGAAAGGATAGGGTATGAGAATCTTCTAAGCACATAAATGTATACTGCATACTTCCTATTACTACCACACTTAACTCTCTGAAGCTGAACAGCGTGGAAAATGTTTTCAAGCAAAGAATTCTCTTTACCCATCTCTTTCCTACACCATGTTCTGTTGCAATTTTGAAACTCATTTAAGTCAGATCTGGAAAGGGCTGTAATTAATTTGCATATCTTATAAAAGAGAGCACAAGAAAATTAAAAATGGCCCCACACAACAGAATATTTAAATCATCTCTTCCTGGAGACTGTAAGGAGTTTTGGAGATTGATTGGGGACAGTTCTTATGCAGTGTCCCTCACAGGGGTATACGAGCTCCTCCTTCTTTACTCTAGCAGGTCTTCATCATATGTTTTAGAGTGTCTTCCTAGAGTGACATTCTTAAACAAATTCCTAAGGGCTACTTAAGTGCTGACAATTTCAACAAATGTCAAAGCTAGATTTCAAGGAACTCTCAACTATAAGCTGTCTTAAAGCAAGTTGTGAATTTTACTGACACTTATGTTCACAATAAAATAAAATCAGACATGTCTATCAGGCCAAGTTGTTTATTTAAATGATCTCTAACGACAAACAGTGTCTGTTTTTTTTTCTTATTCCCAATCTCTCTGACTTTTAAAAGCTAGTGAAAGTTCCTTCACAAAAAAAATGTTATTTAATCCCTAGGAACAAAATGGCACTGAAATAAGTAAAATGGCCACAACAACTGTGATCCAAAGCTTCAGAAAGGTATTCAACATTGTTGTGCAACAATGTTTAAGGTATTAACATTGCTTGGTCATCTTTTGGACGCCCAAAAGTATTTGAAATAGAAAAAAAGGTATTTAAAAATAGGGTAACTGTGAAAATGTTGTATGACTATTGCCCAAGTAGTTATGTAATAATTTATTATATACTCATGTCTATTACTTAATTTGGCTTCTAAGAAAAATTATTTGATGATGATAGTAACCATTTATATAGTTACTACTATATGCCAGGCTGTGTTCCAAATTTTTTATATGTACTGACTGTTTCATCATCCAAGGACTAGTATTATGCCCATTTCCAGATGAAGAAACTGAAGGTTATATAACTTTCCCGGGGTCACTGGTAGAGCTGAGAGTCTATCCTAGGAGGTCTGGTTATAGACCATTTTTCATATGATTTTCAGTAGCTTTTTAATATGATCTTTGCAGGGCATCTTTGACCTCGATGACTGTGATCTCCTTATACTGATTTTTGAGGGTAGAAAAAGAAGAAATTTCAGTTACACAAAAAATTGGGCAAAAGCTTAGAAGAGATCTGTCTTGTAAAGAAAATGTTGAAAAATCTTACACAGAAGTTGCATTTCCGCTCTCAGAGCAGGTATATTTTGGTGAATCATTCAAGCCACAAATGTCCAGCTTTGAACCAGATGCAACACCTCGTTGAATCAAGTCAGTCACTCTCAATACTGCTCAATGTTTGTTCAGAGCTCTCCCTTCTTATTTCTCTTTATATCAAAAAGATATAAAGAAAGAATTGAAGAAAGCTGTCAACCTGTGCCCTTCCCTTTCTCGTATTTGGTTAAGCAACACTTAAACCAATTTCATCTGCACTTTGAGCAAACCTTAAATTGGAGCCATGTCTTTAAAACTTTTCAGGACTTTTTTCTCTGACCAAATGAGCTATATCTCTGAGCAGTACAATGACTAACATGATCATAAACAAAGAAAGTTGGCAAGGGAGCTATAAATAATAACTAAGTCCTAATGTCTTGTAGGAGTTTGGTAGCAGGAGGTAAATAAAAACATTTTTGGCTGTTTTGTGTAATAACTTTTACATTTTTGGAAGATATGCTTAGTATTCTGCCTTGAATGCCTGGTTGAAAATTACTTTTCACTTTGAGAAAAGTAAGAAATCCATATCTATTAGTGAGCTCTCTAATTAAGAGCCTCTAATCAGAGAACCTACCTACATTGAGAACCTGGGTAGGATTTTCAGCCCAGTGGCTCTTTCTAGATCTAAACCAGGTTCTGCTACATGGAATTTTAGAGAAATGGATTAACTCAAGGGTCAAACTTCCCTTAGGTATATATCTCAAAATTCTTCTAGGAAATGAAAAGTTTCATGTCCAATTCACATTTAAATTATTTATACCTTAAGTAATTAAATATGCAATCCATAATGTAGAGTAGAAAGGTATTCATTCACATTGCTCTTTTTAAAATTCAATTTCTGAATAGAAATATACTTTCCTTTTCTATGCCTAGGAAGAAGCATTACAACAAATGGGTATGATGAACCACAAATTCCATAAATGAAATGTGTTCGCTGTTTTTTTGTATGCTATTATTTTATATTTTGATATAATTTTATTGATTCTGGTCCATATAATTTTAAAGTATTGTCTCCTAGGACTCTTAAGGTTTCATTCCTAAGAACCCAGCGTCTCGCCCTGTTCCTTCCACACAAACACAAGCACCTTGTTAAAAAATATGTACCAAATATTAAATGATAGACTCTCTTGGAACAATTTCATATCACACTAGATTGCAAAACAAATGAGTCCTTGTATCAAGGTACATTGGTAATTTCTGGATATGAATGACATTAAAAGGAAAGCATTTATTGAGAAGGCAGGCCCATTGAATTCTCAAGGCTGGGTGTGGAGCTCGCTTCGGTGTTAATGGCACTTGTGTGTTCACACCGTTGGAGAAACAGACTTCTGTTCACTTGTTGCTTTCAGTATGGAATCCCTTATACCAATAAATTTTAAGATTTTTTTTATTATGTCTAGTTTGACATAATTCTTTAAATGGCCATTCTTTTGTTATCTAAAGCAGAATATAGCTATTTTCTGACAAAAGTGAGCAAAATTTACATGTTAAATGCTCCGTGTTGATAAATTTAACACTGAAACAAGAATCACCAAAATAGAGCAGATTTTGCTTTTTGATTGCAATGATTTTGTGTTTGCCTTCCAAAAAGGAAAGCAACAAGGACAAACAGTAATGTTTAATGTTTGGAAACTGCCAAAGCAGTCATATAATTTCATTGTTTATACATAGTCTAGAAAAATGCATGTGCACAGAAAGTGATTCTATTATTAAAGGACATTTTGCTCCTATCTTTACTTAAGATTCAGAACATCTAAGTAATATATCTTTAGACAGCTTAACTCCCTACTAATACCCAAAAGAAAGTGCCTAGTGACTATATATGCAGTACATAAGCTCGTATGGTAACTTAGAATGGTTGTATTATATTTCTTGGATGTGAAGCAGTTGAAATGGGAAGCATTAGAGCCTTTCCAACGGGAACTATTTTTGATTGTTTATTACTTGCCTTGAACTTACAGTTGTAAGATTCTGACTTTATTCATTCATGCATACTATCTTATTCCAAAAAGGTCTAAATTTGTTTTTATGGTCAACTGCTGTGTTATCAGTATTTTCTCAATAACAGTGTCTGATTTCTATGAAAGGAAACACAATACCTAATGTAATATTATAAATTACTAATTTGAGAGCAATTAGTTCTTGAGCATCCCAAAGTACACACATAAAATGTCTCATGAAGAGTTTTCTTTATTTCTTTTCTTATTCCTTATATTTTAAATATATTTTTTGAAAAATATTACAGTATTATATGATAATGATATTTCTAAATTTTATATTTTAAAATTTCAGAATATGCATAAACCTCATTAATACTAATGCAACATAGTCAAGTTGGAATGAGTATTTCTAACGTATATCAAAAGGTTGATAGATGATCTTTTAGTTCCAGAAATATTCAAATTTCTTTGTCTTAATAGATACCCTTTATAACTTTTCCACAATTGCACCACAATTGGGTTTTAATTCAACCTAGAAGCCTAGATGGTATGATTTTTTTTTTTTTTATAGAGGATGCAGGAGGGTTAAATTGGTCCTTCCAAAAGTAATTGTTAACATTCATTGTTGGAGTTTAAGAGAGTTCTTTTGGCTATAACAAAATACCGTTATATAAAATATGGAACATTGGGCATGAGAAAATATTGATTGTTTTATTAAAAATTGATAAGTAGATAGTGTACTAATGGATTTTACTGAGATAGTGATCCTTGAACAGTGTTTTCTAGGAATGTGGGGTTATACTCTGCATTGACAGTGTTATGACTTGATAGATAAGTATTAAAAAAATACATTGTGGATCTGAAATCAATGTGTGATGGAATAACCGTGGAAAAAAATTAGCTATCATATGCTCTACATAATTGAGCCTTAGATGAGGCCATGTTTTTAATATATATTTTTAACCTCTTCTGAAAACAAAATCTATAAACATATATTATGGCACGATGAAATTTCAGTTTAACATGTTCATCAATAATTTTGGTATTACAATATAAATTACAAATGTATTAACTGGTGCAAAAATTATCTGTAAGTTCTATAAAGGAGTTGGTATCAAAAAGTTAGTGACTTTTGAAAAATTAGCAAGTGATTTTTCTCCAGCAGTAACTATTCTACTTGTTTTTCACGCTTTCTAAATTCTTATTAGCAATTTGTAGAAATATATAGAAAACATTTGCAGTATGAAATCAACTATTGATTATTTAGAGAATGGTATCCAATTTGTGGAATCCAGCCACTACCTTCTGGCTGATCACCATGTCACCATCTTATCATCATATAAATATCTACCAGAGAAAGAGTAAGAAATACAGTAAACTGAAACATTCTTAGTCCTGTTGATATTTAATTGCTTTAAGAAAATATTTGATTTAGGAAGGTAGAAATGGGGACTTGGGGCTAATAACTGGGTTTTAATTTTATCAGGCATTTTTTTGATATTATGGAGGTAGTGTGAGAAGTTATTTATGAGTTTGTGTGTGTGTGTGTGTGTGTGTGTGTGTAACTGAAAACACCCCTGCACAAATCAAGCTGAAATAAGAAAAATAATAGAGCTGGAACAGATACTTCTCTTAAAATTAACACATTAAATATGATCAGCAACTGTAGTGATGGAAAGAGGCCATCACTATTCTAGACTAGTAAGGAAAAGGAAGCAAACCAAGGGAATGAAGTTTATTGCCAAATATAAAACTAATTTTAAGACAAAATACTAGTAAAACTATGCCAAACACAGTTCTTTAAAATAAAATTAAATATTGACTAGAATTTTAAGTGGTGTTTTGTTTAATAAAATCTCAGTATTAAAAGTTAGGGAAAAAAAGACAGCAAGATCTTTTGAGTTTGGTTTTCTATGACTTTACCACTTTAGCCTTGTGAGATAGGCTTGGCCTTAGGGGCCCTGTTATAGCCTTGGTCTTTGTGCTGCGATTGTTTGGAGCCACTAGGAGAACACGTGAGCGCCTTAGGAGAACAGATCTATAAAGTACCCAGTGCTCTCTACAGTGGATCATTGATTTCACTATTTCAACTCTTTTTATCACTTTTTTTACTTGATCATTGAGTATAATTTATTCTTCCAAATGGATTATTCAAGTTCCTTTTAAAAATCTATATATTCTCCTTTATACAGATTCTCCAAAGTTAGCTGTAAAAGAAGAATCACCAAATGCATTAGTTTTGCTGAATTATTTGCACCTGAGGCGTGTGACTTATGTACAAGAATATATGTCAAATTTTCACAAGGATTCATGGCTTTTCTTTTTTACCTTCTAATAAAACTTTCAATGTGACTTTTGGCTTTGGAATAAGACAATGAACTAACAATTTTGAATCGATCAGTATGTACACAGCTACCTTTAATTCATTCTGGGCAAAGGAAAAGACTGAAATCATTGGCTTGGAAATCATGCTACGCTATATAAAGTAATATATTTAGACTTGACAGAAAACAGGCAAATGTTTTTAATCCCATACTTTTCTAAACTGCTTGGACCAAAATATGTTCTTTTTTCTTACTGGTTTTCTATAGAACGGGTGTGAAAAATAAGGCTTTATAGCTAAATATTCATTAACTATCTTTTTTTGATCTTGGAAATTCTCCTATATATCACAGGAACTAATAACTAAAAAATAAAATTTGAGGTAAGTAAAAGAGGAAAAGATTTCATTTGTTTTGAGCCACATTGGGACACAGCCCTAGGTTACTATTGTAGGAACACAGATCTTATGATAGATTCATCTTGGCCAATTACTCAATAAATTGTATTATTCATATTTATTTACGTAAGTAGTCTACCCTTTCATTAAAAAACTGTTCTTCATAGTAAAATATCATAATACCATTATTCAACTTTTGTAAAACAGAATTATGCCATATAGCTGTTTGTTTCAGTTACACCTCTGATTTATAAATCTCTCTGAAGTATACATGTTCCTTAATGAATAGATCACAGAAAGGTTTGCTAAAACATCTTCCATTGATTTTTAACCTAAAATATTTCGTATTTTATCTTGGATAGTCTCTAATTACAAATTTATTTGTAAATTTTATTTTGTAAGACAATTTAATCCTGGCATTTAACTTAATTTAGAGTTCAATTAAACTCATTCTATAATATGTTAAAGAGAAAGGACAGTGACATGACCGATACAACTTTTACAGAAAATTTTTGGAATCTATCCTTAGAAGACCATCTACTTCCTTTTAGATGTAGAAAATGAGGGCTAGTAAAAAATGCTTCCAGAAACTTAAACTTATCATACTTATGACTGTTATGTATAATCCCAATAATTTAGTACAGCCTTATAAGGGACATGACATATCAGCTAGTCAATCTCATTTTTTTTCGAGACAGGGTCGTTGTCTGTCACCCGGGCTACAGTGCGGTGGCGTCATCATAGCTCACTGCAACCTCAAACTCCTGGGGCTCAAGTGATTCTCCTGCTTCAACCCCCCAAGTAGCTGGGACTACAGGCATAGGCCACAACACTCAGCTAACTTTCTCTATTTTTTTCAATCTCGTTTTCAATTCAATCATACTAAAGAAAGCAGAATTATAAACACCTATAGCCGTACAAGAACCAAAAAAAGGGAGTTTATTTCTCTTTTATCATATGCAAATTTACCCAATTTTATATGTCAAGAGGAAAAAAAAAAGAAAGGAAGAAAAACCTCATGGTAATTTTAGTTTGCTGATCATAGTTTTAACTACGAGTGGTGGAAGGGTGTGGAGCCTGGGGGTGGATAACATCTTGTGGTTGCCTTTACCACAGTCAGCTTGGGGGGCAGGGACCAGGGAGGGCAGGATGGCACATAGACCCTGGAAGCCAGCCAGCCGTGGCCATTAATTAACTCGAATGACTACGTTTCAGAATTTGTGAGGTACAAAGTGCTTTAAGCTTCTGAAAAAATGAAGACTTCAAACAAAAACTTTCTGCAGTTTTTCAATCAGCTCTTTAAGTATTCACATTTATAAGCATTTCAACCCTATCTGTGAAAGAGGAACATTTTCTAAAAACTGAAAAGTGGCTTGGTGTTTGTGAAACTGTAATACATAGTAAAGACCACAATATGCATAGTTTAAAATGACTGAAAAGAGAAACGAAAGAATTCAACCTCTAACCTTAAACAGATTGAGTAGATATTATCTCATAAGAAAGGAAATGAATTTGCAGAAGACTTTGCAGTACACTGGATTACAGAGTATCTGACAAATCCCTTACCCAGGTAAATGAGGTGAAGTGAGTGATCATAGTGACTGATAATGCTGTTCATTACTGAAGTGAAAGCCTTCCTAAGTTGAAAACAAAATCATCTGGCAAAAGAGGGGGATGATCTTGCTTGAAGACAACGGAACTTAATGTGGTGCTGCTCTTTAAAAATGAAGAATGGACTTAATACCTCAAATGGAATGAATTACGTGGTAATAATTATCTTTGTATATATTACAGCCGATGAATGAAAATGGTCTCTTTATAGTCAGGCTAATTGGATTGTGCATAGAACAATTCAAGACACCTAAAACTGTTAGGCTATTGATCAATTGATATGACTCCTGATACTTAAAATATGTAAAATTGTCAAAGTCAAAGCCACTTTGGCTGCCTCTCCAACTGTGAAAGTCATTAAAATTAAATTATCTCAAACCTGATTATTGCATGGGTGTATTCTAATGGTTCTTATTTTGTTTAATTGTTTTATTGCAATTAAAAAGCTTGCCAAATAGATCTTTTTAAAAGTGTCCTAACATTTTCTTAAACTTGGGTGATTCTATAGTGGAGGTTCTTTGTAGATTGCTGCTTATCTATTATACAAATGATCACTTTTTAGCTTATAGATCAATACCATTGTGGGCGAAAAAAAAGATTCTTTCTTTGTTTAGATGGAAAATTTAAATACCAATGTGAGATGACAAAAATACTTGATCAATGTGCAGTTTATATCTTTATAGTGAAAGGAATCTCAGGGCAAAATAAAGGGAACTGAGGGCTACTTTGGAACCTTCAGGGTGGTATCCAGCTGGCAATGGTGGGTGAGTTAAAGCTCCGTGATAGTGGGACATATTTCTTAAGACCATGTTTCAGGAAAGGTGGAGAGATAGTTGCGGTACGGGAGGAGACGAGAATGAGAATTTGAAAAACCAGTTTTCTTGTGCATAGAAACATCGTAGTTCTCAAGCATGGGTTTCATTTTCTATTTATTGAATAAACTTTTATTGAACATTTACTATGTACCAAGAAATTCATAAACAATATGATCTGAAGGTGATTTAGACAGATTTTGTAACTTGAAAGAACTCTTCCTCATGAGGGGAAATAAATAGTCATATGCAATTCAATAAATATGATAGTCGGGTTATAAACAAAGAAGTAATTTATTAAGTAAAACAATTTTGAGGGAGGTAGGTGTGTTTCAGGCAAAGGATGAAGTAAAAGAGCATATTGTGCATCTCCAGAAGAGGAAGGGAAAGGGTTGGGGCCGGGGAGAGTCTGGGGAGATGTGAGTCTGAAAAGATACCAAGGCTGGATTGCTAAGGGTGTTGTTCCTCCTTTCTGAGGAGTTTCATATTGGTCTTATAGGCTAGTGGAAACCACTGGAGGATTTTAACTTGGAGTGACATGATCAGAATTTTGTCTTAGGAAAATCACTCCTGTATCAGTGGAGAAGATGGGTAGAGGCTGGTAACGGAATTCTGTTAGGAGGTTATGAAAGATGAGGAGAGTCTTTACCAGGGAAGATGGAGAGGAAAGAAATGAAACATTAAGAGTGAACTGAAGGTGATAGACACAAATATTTAACTACCACTTATAGGGTTGGGTTGAGAGTAGGGAAAAGAGAGGATCTCAAAGTTCTTAGCAGGGGAACTGGATGGTATTTGTGACTAACTTCTTGAGTATACAGACAACCAACTCTCTTTGTGTGTGTATATCCCTCCTGTTTTGTCCGAAGATATAGCTAGGGTTATATCTTGAGGGTATTCTGGAGCAGTTTGTATTCTTGGGGAAATTTACTCTGATATGTATTTGGAGGAAAGTTGTCAAAATAAAATATAAAAACACCTCAGGCAAGTCACTGCAACTACACTGTAGTTTATCAACTTTCTCCAATCTATAAATCATCATTTCTCTCTCTTTCTCTCTCTCTCTCTCATTTTCTCTTAGTCTGTGCAAAATATAGCTACCAATACCTGGTGGCACTGTGCCTTTCATATCAGGGGAAGATACATTTTCTTTGTTAAGGATTTTAGATGCCTTATGCATCCTTAAGATGCTTTTGGGAGAATAGAGCTGTGCAAGTCTTATGGTATTCCATTAAAAATATGAGTCAACAGGGCAGAATGTATTCTACAATTTATGGCTTCCTGTGAACATTAGAACAAATCTCCCAGGTCAGGATTTGGTAGTAGAGTGTGGGAATTTTCTGTGCCTTTTAGCATTGATGTCTGTGACTTTTAGTCCAAGTTATCAGTTCAAAATGAATGGAAGCCATTTGCTATTCATTTTGTGAAGTGTGGACAGTGGTTTGATAAATGAACAAGGCTTTGGATAATTTGAGTAAAATCCTTTTCTAGGTGACACCTTGTGCGCTATAGAGACTAAAAAGAATGACATTTTAGATAAAGGAAAAATGTGCATGTGAAGAGTATTGACGGAAAATTCTTTGGGATATGTTCTGGATCTAAATCAGTAATCATGGTAGATGAAGAAAAGTATCTGTAGGCCTAGGAAGGGGGAAGATAAGAAAAGAAAGAAAAGAAAGAAAGAAAGAAAGAAAGAAAGAAAGAAAGAAAGAAAGAAAGAAAGAAAGAAAGAAAGAAAGAAGGAAGGAAGGAGGAAAGAAAGAAAGAAAGAAAAGAAAGAAAGAAAGAGAAAGAAAGCCAAGATGAATGCTATAGGTAGCATAGTAATTAGTTTGCTGATCGTAAATTTTTAGAAGAAAGGAAGATGTCTCAACTTAAGTTCAAAATGTAATGTCAACTTTGTACAGGGGAATTAGGAAGAATACACACACACACACACACACACACACACACACACACATTTTCCCAGTACAATGGACTCAAAGTGTCTAAATATTAAAAGGTAAAATATAAAAGAAAGCTGTAAAATCTGGAATATCACTATTCTGTGTGCAGAAAATATTAAAAACTGAAAGTAAGTATGTCCAATGGTTCATTATTCCGGGAAACATCTATAGAGTGAATGTATTTAGAAATATTTATTACAGTTCAGTTTCCATAGATATTTTGGGGAACTCTAGGACTTTTAAGTGTGTCCCTGCATGTATTACTAGAATAGCGGAAGAATGTCTTAAGATATATTGAATACCTTGATCAAAGAAGAACTCAAACATGGTATGATATCTTTTAAAGGCTGCAAAAAATTACCAAATCTTATTCATATATGTGCTTTAACTTTGCAGCACCACAAATCAAAGAATTCATTTTATTTCTTTAATAACAAGAAACCTATTTCAAGCTTATATAAGATACAAAAACATTTTATTAGGGCAGTACATTAAAAAACCTTTTTGTAGCATATTCACTTAGTACTGCTATGTAATATGAAATCATATTTTAAACAGATACTGTGTAGCAAAAGAAAAAGAATAGGAATTGTATGTTTTGCAACATGCATATAAAACATTGTATATTTTACAACTGCTCCAAGAATCACTATTTGCCTGTCTGAAAAAAGAAAAACTGAGATTAATCATCTTAATTTTGAAATATTCTGATTTTTTTTACTAGTTTGTGTGTTTTATTTAGACACAATTTTAAAACCATATTACTCTTCTTTTGTTTAATACTCTCCCATTTCAATTATAATTCAAAGCAAATGAGATCACGTAGTATAAAATTTCGATATATGACAATTATTAAAAATATGCAGTATTTTACAATTGCAAAATGCTACTGTAAACCAACGATCCACAAATAGACAACACATGCCAACCTGAGGATTGAGTGGTAACTACCACATCAATGTGTAGATTAAAAGTTAAAAGGTCATCACCCTTGTGACTTCTGGGTAACCTGGTACGCATTTCTTAAAAGCAGAGAATTACATGACAATTGTAGTTGTTTATACATTTATTATATTAAATTCACATATAAAATAAATGTAGAGGCATCAATACTTCTAGCTGTGTGTGTGTGTGTGTGTGTGTGTGTGTGTGTGTGTGTGTGTCTGTGTGAGAGAGAAAGAAAGAGAGAGAGACTTTTAGAAACAGAGTTTGGGAATTGTTGCTTGTAATTGCAGAGAGCAATATGACACTGTCCATTATCAAGTCAGTTAAAAAAGGTTCAAGGGTGCTATAAAACATGGGTCAGATAGAGCCCTTTGGGAAAAGGCTCTAGAAGTTGCTAGTGTTTCCTGAAGGCCCACATGTTGGTGGTGGCTTTGTCAAGAATTGCTGCTAAAAGCCATCCCAGAGACAGAAGAAGTAGCCATGAAAGGGGAGATTTTGCACTAAGTACAGCCTTGGAGAGCATAGGATAGAACTGTGGAGAGTCTCTGCTCCTCTTTCTCAAACCATGATGACACACTTAGGAGAGGCCAACTTAACATTTGGATGGTATGGTGCCAGT
The DNA here is from genome assembly GCA_963574885.1 of Lepilemur ruficaudatus. Taxonomy (NCBI): domain Eukaryota; kingdom Metazoa; phylum Chordata; class Mammalia; order Primates; family Lepilemuridae; genus Lepilemur; species Lepilemur ruficaudatus. The sequence continues at coordinate 14,241 of CAUYRT010039770.1, forward strand.
AGGAGAGGGAGCAGTGAAGATGATGATGATCATGATGGCAATGATGATGGTGACAAAAATGATAATTTTATTGCTCCTTACTCAGGTGAAAGAATAAAAATTTTGTATTAAAAAATCCAGTGTGGGTTAAATCCCAGATAAATCTGAGTAAGAATTTAATGTCTTTACAACCACAATAATCCTTCCCTGAGATTTCTGCTGGAGTGGTATGGCCTGGATAAAAGGAGTTAATATTTATATAAACCAATTATAAATTTAATAGCAGGATACAGGCTGACTCAGTGGATCTTACATGATTAAAATTTGTAAATAGAATTAGTAATTTGAGTTTAAGCTGAGAATTATCATTGGTTTAGATGTGAAATTAGCCCTTCTGTTTTAGTTATTCTGTACCTGGGGTTTTAATCCTGGGCACCCACCTGTGCCAAAGAGTCCCGCTGGGTCATAAGAATAGCTACTAATATAAACAGCTTTCTAGGTGCTCCCAGTTTCCCTGCCTCTTTCCATGCCTTCTAACTGAAATATTCACTTTCTCATCAAACTGACCTCTGAATACCTTGCTTCTGGTCTCTGATATTATTGTTTAAAAATCCCTTTGAACTTCTTTCTAGTTTTGTGTTTTGTTTTGTTTTGTGTTTACCTTACTTTTCCCATATGGCTTCTGGCTCTCTTCCCTCTACTGATTTGGTGTGCAGCTCTCTGTCCTTGCCACAGTCTCTGAGAAGGTATCCCTGATTTCTGGCTGCCTAGTAAATGTCCAAATATTTCATCTCAAGCCCTAACAAGCAGTGAGTTGGAAAATCATACAATATTTCATTCAGCATTGTCTGGAGACATCTGAGTGGTGGAAAGTAAGCATATGAAAACACGAGCATTTGTGAAAATCCCTGTAAGAGGGCTGAAGGATACATGTGATCAGTTTAAAAATCTGAGAAATGACTATAGAGACTATGTTCATTGTATCACATCATTGCTATATATTGAAACAAGTTATACACAGACTGTGTTTGATTGTAGACCAATAATATTGCACTGTATTGTTTTAACCCTGGAATCCTGATACGCTTTTTAGGTGTTATGGTTAAGAAAAAACATTAGAAAGGAATTAAATTAGTAGATTCAACTAAATGGTTTAGGAAGACAGTGTCTTCTGGTAGGAACAGGAGAAAGTCTACTTATTGTGACTGTTTATACTCAAAGGTTAGATGACTGATAACAGGGCATTGTCTGGAGGCTTTTGCAGTTCAGGTTCATGCTATCAAACTCTCTAAATTACACCAATATCCAGCTGATAAGAAACCTTAATGGACCTTTCATATCTGTATGGTAGCTAGGACATTCACCATGTATGGTTATAAGGTTGTTACCTGTAAGACTTCGCTCTGATAACTTAACTTCCTGTCAAGTGATGTACTGCAGAAACTGCTTCCAGCTCTCATCTCTTTTGCTACAAGAGTTTCTATGCAAAATGTCATATTTTTAACCTCACAGTTCTTAGATATTCTGGGTTATTTTAATAGCATTTATATATCACTATGTTGGTTATTTTTATTTTACATACAAAGTAAAAAATATAAAAACATTAATAATCAAAATATTGGTTAAGAAGATATATATGTATATATATTAATATATGTGTGTATATATATATACACATATATACCTCAGATATATCTGTCAATAAACCATAACTTATAATGATGGAAACAGTCCAGGAAAATTGCCTTAAAAGCATCTCACTGTATCTTAACAAACTTTAAAACTTTAAGTGTTTTTTTCTTTTGAAACCAACATTTAACTTTGGAGAACATTTCCAAATATAACCACATTTATATTTTTCCTTTGTCCTTAGTCATCTGATTTCTTTTCAAAGGCTCCCAAACCCGTATCCAAGCCTGATCCTTCTCTTACTTTCTTGACCTGAATTTCCACCTACCTATTGGGCATTTCCATCTAGGTGACAAGTCTGGAGACTTGCATCTCAAACCAAATATTTCTCAAACTTACTCTTCATGTTTTTTCCATTCTCTGAAAGCCCCAATATTCTGTCTCTTCTAAGCCTCTTAATGGTCCCACCACTCTCTGGGTCACGCATCCTTGCCTCTTTCTTCTCCCTCACTCTGCTTCTCCACTCCCATTCAGCCTGCGTCATCATGATTCTCTGACCTGTCGGTTCTTTGATCAGTGTCTTCAGTATCTGACCCTTTCTTTCCATTCTTACTCTCACAATCTCCCTGGATTTTGTCCAGTATCTTTTTGGTTCCCTAACTGGGATTCACATGTTCAATCTCTCTTTCCTTAGTCATCCTATATAATGTGTCCATGTTAATATGTTTCTGAACTCTATAAGAGAAACTTTTAATGGTTTCTCGTATCTACTGAACAAAGTCAAATTGCACAGCCTGGCATTCAAGACTCTTCCAGGTCTGATCTATATGGACTTCTCCAGACTCAGGGCTCATAATTACCTTTCCTGCACCCTGCAGCCCAGTCAAAAGGACTGCTTGCATTACCTAAGCAGGCTGTGTTTCTTTCCCATCACATTTTCTGTGTGAGGAACATGTTTCCTCCCCAAATCTGCCACTTAGATCTTATCTTTCCTTCATGGTCCAGTATGGCTGTCTTTTTTTCTCAATAAATTGCTGCCTGAGTGGAAATATATCTTATCATTTCTACTAGATTGTAAGATCCCAATAAGCTACAGTATGTCTGAATGAATCTTGTGCCCCTCACTGGAAGTATACTGATAATAGATGATAAATACGTGTTTGTTAAATAACAAAAGAAAATTTTAAAGGAAATTCTTTAAGAAAATTAAATTTCATCACAATTGCATCTTGTAGCACACATTTAAGAAGATAATCAACAATGACCTGGTCCTTTTCATGAACTCAAGCTGATGATTTATGCTTATACAAGGTGTCTCTGACATTGTGTTCAAATTTCACATTACCCAGTCTTTAGAGTAATTTAGAGAGGACAGTCATTCAAAATTGGTACTATTGTACCTGTTAGTAATTTCCTCCTTTGTTACTATGGACTAAGTGAAAGAAAGTCAGTTTTGTATAGACTCATGCTTTGGTTTTAATTATGCAATACCTAAATTTAATGGATGTGTTTTTCCCTTTTTTGAAGATGACTCTAAGTATCATTACGGTGCTTTTGACTGGCTTAGTTTGGAAAAGACTGAAAAAAAAAAAAACCCTTTGAGCCCTATTAAAATCTTGTTATTAAGATGGCTACATTAATTTTAGAATATTTGATTTAAAATTCCTTCAAATAAATATGTGGCTTCATATGCAGGAAAAGTTAAAAAAAAAACGCTATCAAGTTTGTTAGACTTTGTCACATTGTGGTCTTATCCTGAAATGTAACTTATAAGGTAACTCTAAGTCAACCATTAAAAATCAATTGACCAGATTTCAGTTTAATAATGATTTTAATAATTATTAAATAATAATTTTCAGTTTAATAATAATTTCCTCAGTCACCTGGGACATTACCTACCTGAGCCAGTCTCCTCATTCTTAATATGGCAGCAGCAATAGCTATCTCATAGGTCTGTTGTGAAAATTTAATGAAATCATGTATATAACAATTTTTAAATTGCAAAGTGATATAAATATGATTATGTACATATAAATGTTTATACAAATAATTTATTACTAACACTCATACTTACAAGTAATCTGTGAACTGTTTCATCTTACCCTGCAGTGAGCTTTCATTCCACTGGCCATGGACCCTTAGTAGGACTGCAAGGACTTGCATTATATAAAATAAAGGTTTCTCTATCACCTTTAGGCAGAGATTTTTAAAGATTTGGCTGTTAAAATTGGGTGCTGGTAGTTGTAGCACTTGGGAACAACTACTGTACTGTTTAAAAATCCAAAAGGAACCTCTGTTTAGCGTTGGAAAAATTTATGAGCTATTTACATACAATAGATTGCAAAATATGCTATTTTTTTCCTTATGAAATGTCTGTAAAGCCAGCATTTAGTTACAGAATGGTCTACATGTACCATGACTTCTAAAGTCGAGTTGAAATAATTCATTTCTCAAAAAAAATCTTACACAGTAAATATATAAAGGAAAAAATGCAATTAAAATCTCAGCCTCTATGGAATTATTTCAGAAATAAATGTTGGCTAAGGAACTGGTGTGGTATAAGAAGCTGCTGGTCTGCACATGCAAAGCAAGTAATTATTATATTAAAAATTACAGTTTCTAAAACATTTGTTTCTCATCTGGCATCAAATAAAGTTTAATTGCAAGTTGTTTTATGTCATTTTCTCTTGGGGATATGTTTTCAAAAAGATACGCAGGAGGTTCATATGTACACACATATCTCATTATTTCTCAGTAGGATTCATGTTTGTGCCACCTACTCGGGATTGGAAATGCATACTCTAATGTCTCTGATTTAGGCTTGTACTGAGATTTTATAACAATATAGTTCTTGTTTTGCTACATGGTTCTGTAGACTGTTTCACAATGAGATTCCAAATTGCCAAAAAAACAAACCACGCAACCAAAACCCTTAATGACTCTCAACAGTTTCTTTGACATATTTAAGCAAAATATTCTGTTCCCTTCAACAAAAAGGCACAAAATTTTGGGTTTGGGTTCGAATTACATTTGGCCAGCAACTGCTTAGAAAATTGAGCAGCAGATACTGCAATAAAAACAGATTATATGTGGATCTATTTCTTTCCTGGACAGCCTGTTTTGTAAATATTTGCTTTTACTATCAGCCTAAGATGGGAAAGCATTAGCCTCTCTCCACAGTTTAGAAATGGCTTTAGAAAAATTGTAAAATAATCATGCAGGAAACCCCACAAAATAGCCATTTTGATTTCTTTGGTTATTGTGATGAAAAATCTTGCAAAATTTACTACATTTGGTGTTAGAAGAATCTTGTTTAGACATTTTATCAATGTGCTGAGCAAAAGGAGAAATTAGCTCTGCTTCAGGCTCAGTTGGCTGAGGGCTCTATTGAATTTATTAAATGGAGACTTTAAATAAAAGCAAAGAGTATTTGAAAATATGTTTTATGCCATGATTCCTGGAAAAAAAAGGGGGGGCGGTGAAGTTTTGAATTGTGGACAGGGGCAGCAACACTGAATCATCTTTCCTGGGATTTTTTGATTACAGTTAAAACATGTCAGCGGCTTCCTGTTGCTCTTGGGGTTTGGTCCCGAACAGAGTTTACAAGGCCCGGGAAGATCTGGCCCCTTCCCAGCTCTCCTCACTCATCTCAGAGGGCACTCTGCCTGCTCCCTACCCTCCACCCACACAGGCTTCCTTTCGGTCCCTTCCATCTGCCTGAGCTACCTCCCAACATAGGACTATTGCACAGGATGTTTCCTCTAGATGGAAGGCTTTGTATGCCCCTTCCTCTGCTACTCAGCTTCCTCGTCCCTCTGTTAAACCTTCATCTACCATTCCACCTTAGTCAGTCCCCCATAATACTCTCTTCATACCATCATACGTCTGTTTTGTAACACTTACCACAGTTGGCATACGTGGTTGATAAAGGTCTCTTCCAATGCAGTGGGAGTTCGTGAGGCTGGGAGCTCTGTTTTGTTCACCATGGTTATATACCAACAAAGTCCCTGGCACATAATAAGCACCCAAATATTTGCTGAATGACTAAAAGAAGGACTCCTACTCTATCACTCTCTATTCTAGACCTCAGTAAATTTAACAAAACAAACTGCAATTTGTGGCCAACATTTCCCTTCCTTGCAACAGAGACTACATCAACTTACTGCTTGACTGTGTGGTAGCCATCATATTTGTCTACCTGGGACATACAAGAATGACACATTGCTGATTTGTAATGTCTTATCACATGCATTGTCTATGGAAGGTGGCATACAAAATCAAATCTTTTTCTATTCCACTTCAACATTCATTTTGTATAAAATAATCATAAACAACTCCCTCTGAAGGCCATTTTCTTTCAAGGTAGTTTCACAAACAATGATTCTATAGCGACAACAGAAAAGCACAGCATCATTTTATGAGCCTTGCCTTCATTTCTCCAGGCAGCTATATTGTGCTAAATCCTTGGTGCCTCAAAGGTCTCTCTGCTAGCTAGAAACCAGTGATTATAACCTGATGCTGTGCAAATGCTATCAGAAAAGTGCTGTCAATCCACTTCTCCTAAGTACTTACCTTGGTTAGTTAGCAAAGGCCATCAATTTAAAATAAATAAATAAAGTAAAATGAAGCATTAATGCAACGATCTAATCAAGCGAAGAGCGATTACCTAAGTAATCGTTATTTAGGAAAGGGCTCGTTCTGTTCTGGCTTAGAGTGGCCTCACATTTCCACATGTCACTCTGTCAGCCTTCCTTATTATTGTCACTGCAGTTATCAGCATGGGCCATGCATTTCTATCTTATCTCTTACCTCCCTCTCCCTGTCGTTATCCATTTGGAACCACTACCTAGGAGCTCTGGCCCTAGAGTGGGCTGAGTGGCTGCTTTTCTGAAACCAGCTGGATACCATCAAGAGAACAGAACAGGAGCCCTTCACCTTTTGCACTTGGGAGAAGGCTCTTGGAAACTTTTCAGATCCCAGTTCCCAGGTTATTGTAAATTCCTTGTGTTGTCAAAGGGGCCAATCACAGACACAGACACAAAATTGTCTGTCAAAATATTTGCAAAAATAAACAGGCTGATAGATTTTATTGCTAACTAAATTTTAGCATCTTTAATTTCGTGTTCCAAACAACGGGACCCTTCCCATGCCGTAAAGTGAAGTAACATGTACTGTCATTACATCACGTTGAACATCAAAGGTGAATAATTCTGTTGTTGTCTGATTTAGTTTTCATATTTCCTTGCTTCTGTGCTTGCAGAAAATGGAAACAAAGCTGTTTGTATAATTAGAAAATTTCAAGATGGCCACTGTCATCTAAATTAGAATTTTGGCTTGATTCCACGTTGCATAGAGCCCTGGCCCTTTCTTTAATAATAATAAAAACAAATGCAAACCTAAAACAGTTTTGGTCTTGAGTTTGCATTCCATCCATCTTCTTTGAAATGTTAAAACATCTGGTTTTAAGAAAAAAAAATTAACTTCAAAATGTTTGGAGAGAAAAAGGCAGCCCACAAAATAAATCAGGGTCAAGTGTTGTTATTTCATGGGTAATTATAAAGCAGTCCAATTTATTAGTAAATCTTGCATCATGCTTACTTATAGCCACATCTATTGCAATTCTTGTTAGACTCTCATTGGGAAGTGGCTAAATTATAGGGTTTAGGAAAACATGGGGCCAACCATCATGGAAAAGAATGTCATTTGGTCTTATCATACCTTGCTTTTCTAAGTTTTCCATCTTGCAAATGAAATCTTGTCTTTCTTTACTTTATTTTCCCAATTAATTCATGAATTTTTACCAACAGTTACTTGGAAACAAAAAGACGCCCACAATAAATTATTGAAAAGATATGCTTGCTAGTTTAATTGAAGAGCAGATGGTTGGCTCAAAGGGTCTTCTTACTGTGTTTCAATAGCACAGCAAGGAAGAGGGGGACAGGTTGCAGTGGCCCTGTTAAGCTAACACAAACAACTTGGAGGAGGGTGAGGCTCAGCATTTTGATAAAGCCAACTACTTTGAGACTTTAATTACAGTTCAAGAAGATTCCTCAGCCTCTCTTTTAAAGAAAAAGGGCTGACAAGGGATCTTTAAACAAGTCTTCAAGAGAACATAGACCCTGGATGAAAACACAGGGTGGAAATCATTCAGACAAAGGCAATACCAAGATTTAAAGCAAAGTCAGCTCCCTGTTCTCTAAGGTCACTCACCATTAATGCAATTCATAGTAGTCTTACACAGTCAAGGAAATGTTCACTTATTCACCAACTGCTGAATATTCGGTTACTTCTCCAAAGAACCTGAAATCTCAGTTTTTACAGCCAATGGAGTAGGTCCATCTCCTAGCCCTCTAAGTTACTTTTTTCTTCTCTGCTTTTACCAGTTCACTCAGATTAGGTATTGAAGACTGATACTTAAATAGAAAAGATTAGCCTAATTGTGAAATTCAGCGATTACGAAACCATATTTAATGGTTTTCTCTTTAGGAAATTTGTACATATAAATAAATTGCTTAACCTTTTCCTGTCTGTCAAACAAATTAGATACAGCATCAAATAAACTTTATTTCTGCTATAACTTGAAAAGTGTAATTTGATCAGTATCCATGCAATGCCGCATATCTGAGTGGGAATTAGAACATTTGGTAAAATACCGAAACCAAACCAAACCAAATCATATTGGAGCGTGTTGTCCAACTGTAAACTTCTCCTTATATTGGAATAAATTATGTGACAATTATCTGGACAATTGCCAAAAAATCCAGAAGTGAATAAAATCTGGAAAGATATTACAAAAATCTTTAAATTAAAAATGCTTATGGGTTTACCACCAAGTATGGTCCCTAATCATCAACCAGAGTCTACATATTCTTATTTCACTTACAGTTCTAACAAACTGGGCTATCGCAGTTTCCACATTGCAATTACTTATATGTTGCAATTAGAAGAAAAAAGCTATACTTGAGACAGCAACATCAATAGCGAAAATAAGTGATAGCTGACAACAGGAAACATGGCAGAAAAGCTCTTAAATAACTCACAATTGTAATTTGGATCTATTTAATGAGGACTCAAAGGCTACACATCCTAAAACTGTTGTTTCCTTAATTTTCCTGGTAATAAGAATCACCTGGGAGGCTTGTTAAAAATTTTACTTCTCTATTTCTTCTCTTGGAGATTATGATTCAGTGTGTCTGGGATAGAACCCAGGAATCCGTACTTAACAAATAATACAAGCCATTCTTAGCAATGTTTGGGAAATGCCATCTCAAGAGTATAAGGGCTTATAAATAATTCAATAATTGATGTACAAATGATATTCTAAGATATTAAGAAGAAGCTAAATTGTGTGTCTCGTTTTCTGTTGCAGATAAAAGGGTGGTTTAACCACATTATTTAAATATTTCTACCAATAATGGAACGTAAAGGGGCAAATTTCAGGAGGTGTAAAATTTACTTCTCTGTTACTGATAATTCCTTGACAAATTGCCTACTGAGACCAAGTAGTGTGTAAAAAGCCATAGTCAATGGAGACAAATGGTATGAATGACATAATTTGGGTTATGTCATGGGTTCAATTTTAAGCTTGAACTCCTCGTAGATAGCATTCTTTATCATTATCATCATCAAGCAGGGAGTAAGTTCCTGTAAAGAACTCTGTTTTATTATTTTTGGGTTTTATTATATTATTATTTTACCGTAGGTATTCAGTGGTTAGACATGACTAGACAGGACTCACAGAATTCATACTCTAGAGGAATTTAACAATTGCATTTTAATCCAGAGTTTAAAAAGTTACTAATAACTTCAACACATGTATAAAATAGCAAATGTTACTGACTTAAAGTATTTTCTCAGAATGAAAGTGATTGAGCCATGTCTCCCATAACATTCTGGAGGAGGTGGACTTTCGGTTGAAATGATCTTTTAGTGTATGACTGTGGAATTACTAAAAACAACTTTCAGAATTTTTCCCCTTCTTTCATTGAAGATTTCATCACCTAAGTACTGACTTCTCTCAATCCCAAATCCCGCCATCCTCTTGGGGGGCTTCAATATCTACTTGAATGACCTGCCTATCCAACTACCCAGGCTTTTAATTATTTGTCTTTGATGTCACTGTGACCCTTACCTTCAAGCTACTGCCGCTATCCTAGTCCACTGCTGCATGTTGGATCTTGTTATAACCTCAAACTTCTTCCGAAGTATTGAATTCATCCATCCCACTGCATAATGTCTAGGTTTTATGCCTCCCATTCTGCCATTTACTTTTTTCTGCCACACAGTTGGGAGATGTGGGAACCTCTGATCCTTTGTCTCTTCCACTTACCCCTGTGAACGAGTCTGCTTTTGTCTTCACCTCCTTTCCAGCCTGATGTAGGTGCTCGTCAATATTCTTACCTGTCTGGCCCCCTTATTCTTCTATTATTATACCTTTTCTGAAAAGCCTCAATGCTAGATAAATCTAATTGGATTGATTCTAAATAAATGCAGTGTCATGGCTTGTGAAAATCAAAGAAAGTCAAAGATAGTTGTCACTATATAGTCATGGTCTCCAAAATCAACTTGTCCTTCCTCAAGGCCTGGGTAGCACTTCCAGGAATCATTAGTTGGCTCCCTCTATTGCTTCCCATACTGGTGCTTCTGTGTGTTCCTTGAACCTCTGATCTTCCCTTCATCCCTGTTCTCAACAGATCATCTTGTCTTTAACTTCAGAGAAAATACAAATCATCGTAAAGAACTGTCAACTATGCACCACTACATTTTACTTGTTTTTTCAGGAAGATTGGACACTATGGACCATAAATTCCTTTGAAACATTTTGTTTTTGAAATTCCATGTTCTTCCTGCTTTTCTATTACTTCTCTTTATCTCTTTTGACTAAGAGTTAAATTTGGGTTTCTTCTGTTCTTGGTTATTGGTCCTTTACTTCTCTCACTTAGTATACTCAAAGCTGTGGTTTTCATAGCATGTATATTAGGATGACTCTCAGCTCACACCTTCAGTCCCTATTTTTGTTTCCTTCTTTGCATGACACACTTGTTGATAGCTACCTACTGGAACAATTCTCGTCTAAACCACAGTCATGCCTCACCCAGATCACTAAAACAGTCTTCTAGTGGCCCCTAAGCCTCTAGACTTGGCTGGCCCTCATCTCTTTAATAGGATCAAGTCAAGATGATGTTTTATATGCAAAGTTGACTCCCAACTTCTGCTAAAAACCTTCCAGAGTCTTCCCACTGCATTATGGCTTACAAGGTTCTTCACTATCTCAACCTTATCTAGCCTCACTACTCAGCAGTTTTCCATGAGTTCTGTGCTTTAGGTGTGTTAAATATATTTGCTTTTCTTGATTGAACTAGGCTGTATATCACTTCAAGGCCATTGTATACTGTATTTTCTTGTCCTGAGGTGTTTTCCTGCCTCTACTTCCACCCCTGCACTCTTTAGGTTTTAGCCTAGATCTGTCTTCCCCCAGAAAGTCCTCCTGACCACTCAACTTGGACTAAGTGATTATGCTATGTACTCCCTTAGCAACTTACAGTTCCCCTCTTCTAGTACTTATCACCCCCATTTGTACTTCCCATTAAACCGACAGCTTCTTGAGAAGAGGGACTGCATATCTTGGCCACAACTATTCCCCACCACAGCATAATCCCTGGGACAAAATATGTGCTCAGTTAAGAATAAATCAGTGGATAAGCATATTTCCAGATGTGGAAAACTTTATTCAAGACTGAGAAGTAGAAAGGGAAAACATGAGAAGTAAAACCTTTCTAGGATGAGAGAGAGTTATAGATAGTAAGTCCTTGGCAAAAGAAAAAGTATTATTTCTTTCCTGAGAAATTTCTCACAGGGCTTTACCACTGGGAGAAAGAAACCGTATCAGTAATTTTGGGCACTTTTTATCACAATGTTCACAATCTCCTGTTTGCCTGTGATCATTAATGGGACGTAGCACTTCTTCAACATATAAACATAAGAAGAAAGGAGACTGCTCATGTCCTTCACTTTACATTGCACACCCATTCACATCACCACAGCGCCAGACAACTAACTCAAATCTTACGTTTTGTAGAAGGAATATGCAGGTGAAATAAATCTGCAAAGATAGCATATCAACTCCTTTCAAGATGACATTTTAATTATCTCAGGAATATTTCATCTTTTTTCATATCATATTTTCCTTGATAAGAAAATACGTAAACATAACTGCATTTTACTAACATCAAGTGATAAAATAGTAGTAGAAGATTCAAGTAAATTAAGCACATTTTTTTTTTTTTTACTGCTCTCAGATGACATTTTTCTCTGGTTTCCTTTTCTCTACACTAAATTACAACATTTCTCCAACTTCAAACACCTTGATCATACCTCTCTTCATACTTTTCAATTTTTTCCTCCCAAGGGGGAGGATAGAACATGTGTTTGAAAGAGCTTTATCCTTAACACAATCCATGTGACCTCCATGTCTTCCAAAATGATTTCTGGTGGGAATGCTAGTGATTTCCAGGATCACATGTAATTTCTGGCTGAGCTGTTTAGCATGTGCAAATTACCATTTGACCTCCATAGTGACATATTTGTCATAGCAATTTTCACTTCTAGTGAAACGAGTTAAACTGCCTCAGTAAAAGTGATTTTAAGCAGTTATTCTTCATAGAAAACCTTTCACATGGACCTGCCACTATGTGTTTTGCAGATTGATACCTGGGCTTCAGATATTTCTTTTCATGTTGTTTTTAATAAGAAGCACAATATTTCCATAACTCATATTTGGAATGGTTCCTGGTTTTGGAAGCAGATTATTAAAACTGAGCATATGGAGGTCTTAAAGTAGAACCTTATGGGGGAAAAAAACAGTTGATCAAGACTATTTTGCAGCACTGAAAAATTAAATGCTTTCAAAATCTTGATAAAGCAAGGTTTATTTTTTTGTAACTTTTTAAAAGCCAAAATTAGTGAACTATTGGTGTTGGGTAGGTTAATAACCACATTGAAAACTCTTTTGTCATGATTATTTTTAAACAATTATACTGTTCCTTCACCTACATTTTTTTTCCTTTGTGATTGTATTGCTTAGGAGAAGTCAAGGGACTTTTAAAAGAGAATCTTTAAAAGAAAGTTGAATTGTGCTGCAATAAACATTCTAATGCAAATGTCTTTTTGATAAAATGACTTTTTTTCCTTCAGGCAAATACTTAATAGTGGGATTGCAGGATCAAATGGTAGGTCAACTTTTGGTTCTTTGAGAAATCTCCGTGCTATTTTCCATAGAAGTTGTACTAGTTTGCAGTCTTACCAACAGTGTATAAACATTCCTTTCTCTCCTCATTCACACCAGCATCTATTGTTTTGGGACTTTTTGATAAAAGCCATTCTCACTTGGGTTAGGTGGTATCTCATTGTGGTTTTGACTTTCATTTCTCTGATAATTAGTGATGTTGAGCATTTTTTCATGTGTTTATTGGCCATTAGTGTATCTTCTTTTGAAAAGCTTCTGTTCTTGCCTTGTACACACTTTTTAATGGGGCAGCACAATTCACAATTGCAAAGATGTGGAATCAACCCAAGTGCCCATCAATTCATGAGTGGACAATAAAATGTGGTATATGTACACCATGGAGTACTACTCAGCCATAAAAAATGGATTAATACCTTTTGCTGCAATCTGGATGGAACTGGAGATCTTCCTCCTCAGTGAAGTATCACAAGAATGGAAAAACAAACTCCACATGTACTCACTGTTAAATTGGAACTAACCAATCAGCACTCATGTGCACAGATGTTAGTAAAACTCAATGAAATCATGCAGGTAGAAGTGGGGAGAAGGGGATGGGTGAAATCATACCTAACGGGTACAATGCACACTACCTGGGTGACGGGCACACTTATAACTTTGACTCAAGCAGTACAAAAGCAATCCATGTAACCAAAACATTTGTACCCCCATTCTGAAATTAAAAAAAAGGATTGGTACAAAAGTATAGTTAGATAAAAGGAATAAAATCTAGTGTTTGGTACCACAGTAGGGTGACTATAGTTAATAATAATTTATTGTTTGTTTCAATATAACTAAAAGAGTGGGATTGGAATGTTTTGAACACAAAGATATGATGAATGCTTGAGGTAATGGATATTCCAATTACTCTGATTTGATCATTACACATTGTCTGCTTGTATCAAAACGTCCCATGTGCCCCATAAAAATGTACCACTATTCTGTATCCATAATAATTATAAGTTAAAAATTTTGAAAAAAGAAAATAAAGGAAGTGGAATTTTCAGAGACTGACCTTGCAGATGAAATATTTGAGAAAAACATGAGGCTAATCCTAACTAAAAGGAGTAATAAAATAAGAATCTGGTTAAAAGAACTTGTTTCTTGCATGTCAAAAATCCAGAACCATCACAAAGTCTTGCTCTTCAAATTCAGTCACATACATACATTCACTTCTCTTTTCCATGGACTTGCTATTTTCTCCAAGGAATGTAATCAGGAAATATTATACTATCCAAATGTGCTTAGTGATTGTGTTTATTTCTTCACCAGAATTTCCTGAGTACCAAATGTCAGCACTCTGCTATGCACTTGACATCAAATGACAAACAACATACTATTTCTTAAACAACTTTAACAGAAGAAAAGGCAGACATTTAAAAATTGTTGCAATAGTGTATGAGACATGTAATCTTGGAATTTAAGGTGTAATGGGAATACCGAACTAATTAGGCATTCATTAGATACATACAGGCAGGAAGAAATAACAGCATCTGCAAAACAGAAAGCCATTAATTTTGCACTTGTTAAGAGAATTGTGCTTAGTTTGGTGTGGTTAGAATTCAGGATGCATGTGGGAAAGAGGCAAATGATGGCTTTGAAAAGATGAGCAGAACCTTTTCTTATAGGCAGCAGGAAACTGGTACCAGTTTTAAGCAAAGCAATCATATTTGCTCTTGGAACGATGCCTCAGACCATCACATGGAGCAGGGACTAAAGAATGGTCAAATTATATTGAGACCCTACTTAAGAGCAGCCAAAAATAATGAGGGCTTTAAATTCTAACAATATACTGGAGATAGAAAGTTGGGGAAAATTTGACAGATTTTCTTTTAAGGAAAGCATGATTGAATTTAGTGAACTTTGAATGTGAGAAAAGAGAAAAGATGAAAAATCAGAGATGGTTTTTGGATTCTCAATGGGGTGGCTGGGCTTATCTTGGTGCTGTTAACCATGAGAAGATTATAAGGGGCATGAATAGTTTAGGAAGGGAATAAAATGAGTTCAGTTTTGGATTTGTTGATTTAAAGGAACCAGTAGAGCATCTATGTAGACACATCTAGTAAACTATTAAAAATATGAGCCTTAGATCAAAGAGAGAGGAAGTCTGGGAGCAAACTGTAAATCATCACTCGGCAGAAAGGACAGTAAGATTAGATCACCAAGGGTGTGAAGAAGACATTTTGATTTGGTTGATTTGATGTTCTCATTTTCATTCGTGGGATATCTGGATGAAACCATTTTTGTTGCATCCATTTTATAGGCAGGAGGATTATAGCTGGTAATTTTTAAAAAGAAGACATTTAATAATTGTTTCGGTGGGGATTATTAAAAATATCCATGACATCAAAACCACAGAGTCAAAGAAGCTATGTCAAAGGGTGTCTCCAAAACATCGATATCAGAATGTCTTGCCCCTCAGAGAGTGTGATTAGAGTGAGAAAAGGATCAGATCCTGAGGAATTCAGTATTTAAGAGGCAGGCAAATGAAGAGTAGGAAAAATAGAGAAGGAAAATAGAGTCAGAGATTTAGAGGAAAAGTCAGGAGAAAATGGTATAATGGAAGTAATGGGAGGGCAAATTTGTGAGGAAGAAGAGAGTCAGCAGATAAAGATTTAGCAAATGGGGCTATTGCTAATCTTAACCATATCAGGAAGTGTCAAGTGCAGAGCAAAAGTCAAAGAATAACAAATTAAGGGGAGTAGAGGCAAGAAAGATGTCCATAAAGCTGTTGCCAAAATTTGTTATGAAAATAAAAAGGGAAATACAATAGTAGTTTGAAAAAGATTTAGGATCAAGATGAGGATTTTTTTGATTAATTGGGGGAGGTGGGAAGAGTGGAGGATGGCTTATCTGAAAATATTTGAGATGGGAGGAAAGGAGCTAGTAGAGGGAGAGTTTGAGCATAGTGGAAAAAGATGATGGTTCTTTATGCGGTAGGAGGAAATGTGATTATTATCGTAGGAGAGTCATTAGCCTTGACAGGAAGGAGCCGCATCTTTCTCTCTCAGAACAAAAACATTCAGTAAAATATAGGCACCAAAAGAGTTAAGTTTATATCTGTGTATATATATGCAGGAATACGTTGAGGAAACCCTGGACTTCATTTCACGTGGTTGCCATTTTCTCATGAAGTCTGAGTTACTGAAGTTATTGGCTGAGCTCAAGGAGGTAATGGTGGGCAGAGGGTAAGCGGTGTGGGTAAATGTTTTGAAGAACTGCCCTGAAGAGTAAAAACTGCTAGGAAAAGTAGAAATATGTGGAGCAATGCTGAGGGACACTACAATTTTTTTAATTAATAAGGGGCCAATCTGTGATCTAAGGAAGGAAGGAGAGAGTACCAGATAAATATACGCATGTGTGTTTGTCTACCGAAGGGAGCTGTGAAGAGACAAGACATACTGAGTAGATACAAGTAGAGGAAGTTTATCCTAACAGCCTCTAATTCCTGTGTGTGGCTGGAGGACAGGAGTGAGGGGCCATGGATATGAGTGAGACTAGTGACAGTTTTGAATAGTTACTCTGGCGGTTGGAAAGGGATTCAGTTCGCAATGTGTAAAATGATTGTAGAATTAGGATGCTGAAACACCTCAGTTTGGAAGGCATAAGTATGTAATGTCACCAATCTGTCTGTGCATGTGTGTGTGTATTTTATTTAAGAATGACAAGCGAATCTTTCTAGAAGTGTGGAAGGGGTTGGAGGTCTTTAAGGAGGTTATGAGAGGACAAAGGGGTAAAATGTGAAGTTCTGGTGAGGAAGCAAAGAATTAAAGGTTACTTTAGAAGTCTAATGTATTAAAAACATAACAATGAAGGTGATTAATTATTTTTCATAATTCTTAATACTTCATTAAATTTATTATAATTTAGAGGAATTTTATTCTTCTAGTAATGACTGAGATTTGTAATTCAATTATCCTTGAGGATAGTGGTCATGTGTTTTTATTTCTACTAAAATACCTAAAAAAGTCGCATGCAAATAGCAGATGATTACTAATTGGTTTTTGAGTGAATGATATCCAAATATGATTTCTGCTATCTAATTATATTCTAAGAAGAAACAATAAAAATAGGATTGTATATTGTGATTATTTTACATTTTTATTTATTTTTCTTATAAGCATATTTTATGGGAATGGGTTTATAGAGAACTGATGATATTGCTGGATGATTTTGGATAAAGAGATTATTTGGAGTCTCTAGGATTGTTTATAAAGGCAAAGAAGGGAAAAAGACAAACAAGGCTTAAGCATGGCTGGAGTAAAAGGCTTTGGATAAAAGAAAATACTATATAGGAAGCCAGGTTGAATAAATTCTTCTACAGAAAAAATAATCATTTTATTTTAAATAAAATTAATGGGTTGGAAATTTGAAGATAAACAGAACAAGAATGAGGGATATAAAATCAGATATTAAAGAAAATGATCTATTTTGCAATACTTTTCAAATAATCAAATGAGACTAAAATGTCCTAAATGAATTTAAACCAGAAATTCAGTTCCTCAGAACAAGATGAGCACTGCAAGTCCACATGGGACATTCAGCCTTAGACCTTTCCTAGAATTCTATAGTTATATGATTGATAAATCTGATAAATAGTACATCATTGCCACTTTTATTAAAAAGAAAAATAATCCTTATTTTTGGTTTCTTGGATAAAAATAATAAATGGAAGATTATAAGTTAATAATTATTTTATTCCTTATTTCCCTTCACTTGGTATTTAATAATGTCCTTTATATTCACTAAACTAGAAGAGCATTTATATCTTAGAAATATTTGATGCTACAATTAAAAGAGAGAGAGAGAAAGAGATCTTCCTTTATGTTGTTTCCTTAACAGAACAGTAAATACATGGTGTTGATCCTGGTTAATGCCCTATGGCAGCCACTTAACATTTGCTGGACCCTTCAGAGCCTTCTGTCCACTAACTTGAGCCCCACCCTCCGCAAAAGTACAGGGTTAACTCTGCTATAGCACTAGCAGAGAGTAAAGGAAGTGGCAGTGAAGAAACCAAACAATACATTGACTCTAATTAAGGCTGCTTTTTAACATGTGCTATAAAAGAAAAGACATATGGTACGTTTTAAGATATTATGTCTCTGATTCAAGGGTAAGCCTTTTTTTTCCAAAAAAAAAAAAGATAATTTAAATAAATGTAGGATTTGATGTGCAAGATTTGTTGTGATTTAGCTATGTACCTATAGCCATGCGCTTTCTATAATAGAATCCTTGTAGCATGTTTCAGAATTATATGGTTAATTAAGCTCTTAAGTATCTAAAGCTTGGTCAAATTTTAATTGTAAATTTATAACTCAGAGAATTAGCCAGATGTATACTTCTTATTTTCCCTTTGCTAGACTTCTGTGAAATTTAAACAATGTTGAATGTTGAATGTTTTCAGCATTGATTGATAACTTAGTAATCAAACACAGACAGTGTACACCAAGCATTGTAATTGCTTTTTGGATTTTAAAAGAAGTTACTTACAATCTAATAAATTTGAAGAACATGTGAGAGCAGATTTTTGTATAAATATGACTTTTTCAATTGAACTTTGAAACTTACCATTTATAAATGTTTTGAAAGTAGTTCATTGGTTATGTTTGAAGTTTTTATAACCCTGGAGAGTGCAACTATCATTTTGCATATAATTGATGGTGAGAGGGCATCAAGATTCAGCTCTTTTCATTCATTCCGCTTGTGTTTATTGAGCACCTACTGTGTGCTACCATGCAGTATTCATTGTTAGGAAGAAATGATTCATCAAAAAGAGCTTTGGGAAGGTTTGAGAAAAAAGGTTTGGTGGTTGGACAAGAGAAAAAAAAGCAATACTAATAATAGCAAAGAGAAGACTTATACTGTATGGCAAAATAAGACCAGAATCACAGTATTTGATTACAGCATAGTAACAAGGACAAACTTTTACATAATTAGGTTCTTAATAAGTACCTTTTAAATAAGAAGTGAATGAATGAATAACTCTGTCTTTCAATTTTCATGTTCTAAAGACGTGCCATTGGCAAACCTGACAGACAAAATCTCTCTGGCTCTTGTTAATTGACTGACTGGAGAAACAATGAGAAAGATGGAATTTGGGAAAGAGAGAGGGGTTATAATGGGGAAAAATCACATCAAGAAAACAAAACAAACCAAAAATCCTAAGGAGAAGAGAAAAAGTTGAAAAATTACTACTTTTTCCCAGATATTTTCTTCAACCTTATTTCCACTTATGTTGTATTTTAAGTACATATCTCAACAAAGATAAAATGTTTAACAAAGTATTTCTACTTATACGCAAGGATACTTTATTATCATCTTCATCTTTCACTTTTGTTATTTTGGTTGGAATCAAGAAAACTAAGATGTGACATCTTATTGTTGTTTTAAAAAATAGTTAATAATGTGTTAGCTGTTACTAATCTCTAGAGACTCTAGTGATTTCTCACAAGCTTAACTGTCTATTGCTAACTTTCTCACATGTTTAAACAATTTGTCTTTACCTGGTTTTGGCACTTTTTAACTTTCTAATAATGGCTAGTTTTATAATCCAGTTTCTGATCGCTGCTTATGTTCAGCAAACTGATCCCCGTCTCTGGAAACACTCACAACTCTATCTATCTATCTATCTATCCAACTAATCTCAAACAATTAAGATAGGTAAAAAATGAATATGTTATGACAATTTTTAAAAATATTTTATTGTGATGAAATACACAGAATAAAATTTACTATTTTAACCATTTTTAAGTATAGAGTTTTGTGGCATGAAGCACATTCATGTTTTTATGCAACCATCACCACCATCCATCCATCTCCAGAACATCTTCATCTTCACCATCTGAAACTCTGTGCTCATTAAGCACTCTCTCCCTCTGCTCCCCTTCTCCTGGCCCTAGCAACCACCATTCTACTTTGTCCTTATGAATTTGATTATTATAGGTATTTAATATAAGTGGAGTCACACAATATTTGTCCTTTTGTGATGGCTCATTTCACTTTGCATAATGTGTTCAAGGTTCAACTCCTTTGTAGCACATGTCAGAATTTCCTTCTTTTTTAAGGCTGAATAATAATTTTCGTATGTATAGATCATATTTGGTTTATCCATTTATCCATCAATAGACACTTGGGTTGTATATACCTTTTGGCTATTGTGAATAATGGCACTATGAGTGTGAGTGTACAAATTCATGTTGAAGCCTTTATTTTTATTTCTTTTTGATATATGTTCAGAAGCAGAATTGCTGGATCATGCAGTAGTTCTGTGTTTAACTTTTTTGGGACTTGCCATAGTTTTCTACAACAGTGACACTATTTTATATCCCAGCAGCAATGCACAGGGGTTACAATTTCTCCACATCCTTGGCAATGCTTGTTTTTTTCTTTTTCTTTTTTTAATATTGTCATCTTAATGGATCTGCAGTGATATCTCATATAGTTTTTTATTTACGTTTCCCTAACAATTAGCAGTATCAAGCATCTTTTCATCCACTTATTGGCCGTTTATATATCTTCTTTGGAGAAATATCTTTTCAAGTCCTTTTTAAAACTGGGTTATTTGTTTTTGTTGTTACCGGGTTGTAGGAGTTCTTTATGTATTCTGGATATCTATCCCTTATGAGGTATATGATTTGCAAATGTTTTCTCCCATTCCATGGGTTGCCTTTTCACTTTGTTGCTAGTGTCTTTTGATGCACCAAAGCTTTTTTTTTACTTTGAAGAAGTCCAATTTATTTTTCCTTCATTGCCTGTGCTTTTTATGTAACATCCATGAAATCATTGCCCAATTGAATGTCATGAAACATTTTCTCCATGGTTTCTTCTAAGTTTTAACTTTTATGTTTAGGTCTTTGATCCATCTGAGTTAATTTTTATATATGGCATAAGGTTAGGGTCCAACATCATTATTTTGCTTGTGGATGTCCAGTTTTGTCAACATTATGTGTTGAAATGACTATCCTTTTCCCACTGAATGAATGATCATGGCACCTTTTTAAAAAAAACATTTGACCATATGTGCAAGAGTTTCTTACTGGGCTTTCTAATTATGTGTAATTACGTTTTAATAAACTTTTTACTTTGGAATAATTTTAGATTTATAAAAAAGTTGGAAAGATAATACAGAGTTCCTGTATGCTCCTCAGCTATTGTTCCTTATTGTTAATGTCTTATATCACCACAGTACATTTCTAAAAAACCAACATTGGTATATTCCTATTAGCTAAACTCCATACTACCCACATTTCACCAGTTTTCTATTAATGTTCCAAGATCCAGTGAAGAATAGCACATTGCATCTAGCTGTCACGTCTCCCCAGTTTCCTCTGAACTATGGCAGATTCTCAATCTTTCCTTGTTTTTCATTACCTTGAGAGTCGTGGGGAGTAATGGCCAGGTATCCTATTGAATGGTCCACATTTGTGGACATTTGTTTGATGTCTGTATCACTATTACCCTAGAGTTGTGAGTTTTCTAAACAGCATTACAGAGGTGGAGTGCCCTTCTCATCACACCATATTGGGGGTACATGATATCCACATGGCATCTCTGAAGATGCTAATCTTCATTGCTTATTAAGGTCGTATTTGCTTGTTTTCTCCACTGCAAAGTTACTATTTTTCCTATTTCATATTCTGTTCATTAAAAGTGAGTCACTAATTTCAGTCCTTACTCAAGAGGAGGAGAATTAGTCCCCACCTCCTGAAGGGGAAAATCTACATATATTATTTGGAATTTTTCTCTAAGAATTTGTCTCTTCTTGCCATTTATTTGTTTATTATTAATCATTTATTTACATAAATATGAGCACATGGACATATATATTTGGGCTATAATCCAAGACTCTGTTGTTTATTTGTTGCTCAAATTATTCTAGCTTTGGTCTTTGGGGGCTCTTTCAGGTGGGCTCCTATGTCCCCTTTGCACATTTTATGATTCTTTGTTTTCTGTTCTAGTACTACAAAATGTTCCAGGCCTATCTTGTATTTTCCTTACTCAGTTCTTAAATCAGACATTTATTCAAGGTGTTTCCTTTTTATCTATTTTTTTGCATTTAAAAACTAATATCTGACATAAATAATTTTCAATGCTATTTATTGCTTTTTATTTCAAGATGATCTGTGTTATCTTTCTGTTTTGATAATGTTAGTGTTTTGTTAATTTTAATTTAGAAATATATTTGGCATAGAGAATTATTTATATCACTTTTCATATACAAAATTGATATGAATTTACCAATGTGAAATGAACATGGAATTGTTCTTTGCATTATCTTCCCAGTAGCTGTGATGAATTGTTAGTGGTTCATTCATACCTTTTGGCTGAAGAAATATTAATAGAAGTGGAACCACTGAATTCATCAGGCCAGCTTCTTCTCAACAAAATCAAAGTCATTCAATCAGTGTGAACAACATATATATCCTGTGGTTTTGTTCAACAAAGAATTTAGCTTTATGATTTATCCCCATTATAGACACTGCATTAAAGTTATTTATAGTTCTTGAGAAACTCACCATCAAGGGCATCCCAAATTTTCCAGAAAAACTTGCCTTGAGGACAGATCCATAGAAAATAATTGTCCATTGAAGAGCTTCTTAAAAACTCCGTTTAGTTAGATGACTTTGAATCAAGTATTCTTTTTTTTTTTTTTGCAAAAGATAGAAGCTTAGAGATAATCTTTTTAAAATTTCTTTTTCCATTGGTATTTTTTAAAAGTCTTTGAAATGCAGAAAGCAGAAAGTGTTTGTTCATATCCTAGAGCATTAAAAAAATTAACCAATATTCCTTATTCAATTTTAATTCCTTGTCTTCAAAAGAAATACAATTATTTTTTTCTTAATGAAAGTGGTTATAATGTACTATTGAGCAGATTTATCAGTTCTTATTAATAATAAAGTTGATAGAAAGAAAAACTAAAAGGATTTTAGTATACATATAAACCTTTACATCTAAAATATAGTACCTCTTATTGCTATTAGTGAATGATGCATTTACTCAGTTTTAAATGATTTTTAGATTTTTAGAAAACAACAAAAAAGGAAATGTGCTTACTTTTGAGATTACTGAAAATAACACTGCACATAGTAGGTGAAAAATTATGAGTCTTCCTAGGTAGTATACAAAATTCAACCCTCTGTTTTCCCCATATGAAGACTTGCTTAGACTGTTTATTTTTTCTAATTTTCAGGGATTTAATTATATATTCTTATAGCCCTCTATACTGAGTAGGATACTTTTTTGTAATTGGATTCTTCAATCTAAAAAGAAAAATCTAGCCAAATGATTTTGATTGAGTCTGTCTAAAAATAAAAATCTGCCATGGTTACCATGGGTTTATCATTCCTCCTATGGGCCACGGTCAACCTCATTCTGTGCACAGAATTCTCATTATTGTCCCCCAATCTGCACTGTTTTTTTGCACTGGACTTTAAAAATATACACAGTTGCTTTCAATTAAGAAATTAAACAAGATATATAGTAGCGATGATTACATGGCATGTGTACATTCATTATGATTGCTACTGGTTTATTTGTGTCTTTGTAATACAAAGGTGGCCTTGAGGATTGGATACCATATGTGCAAAAGCTAAACTAACAAGCCCTGTGTGCTTATTGATTCATTATATAAATAAATTCTCTGTCTTTCCAGTACTTCAAATTTGCATTAAAGATATCTTAGAAATATCTTCTCACATTCACTTCTAAGCTCTAACCTGGATACTACCAAATTTTACCTTGAATAACCAAACCAAATTAAATGAAAACGAGGCCTTCACTGTAGGTAGAGAATAATATGGGCAAGACTTATGTAAGCAGGCCAGTTCTTGTATTTCTAGGTGCCTTTTGATATCAGGATCAGCAAATGACCTTATTGGCCCTATTATAGATTGGTTTTAATAGAAACAAGAATTTTGTGAGCATGTTTTTATTCTCAGACTGGTTCCTTATCCTCTAAGATAACCATCTGAAATATCTTACCTGATCCACAAAGATAAGCTGAAGAAATAAATTGAGATTACATTTCTGTTAAACCCCCTTGTGATCCCTTCATCTTATTACTCTATGTAGTTTTTGACATGTATGTTGTTTTTCTGAAATGTAGCTGTGGTCAAAAAGATTAGCCAGAAAAACTATGAAAAACTTGGACAAAACACTCAGGTAATTCTCCAATTAAGAAAAATATGATCCCCAAATCCCATTTAAATTGAGAAACTGCCATGGTAAGTAAAGTCTTCCCCTGTCCCATCAAAAACCCACGGTAAATGGGAAAATATTAATGATGTGTAAGCAAGGGGGATGGTAGTGTAATAACAACATAAATTAGATGAAACAGATAAATATAGAAATATACAGTCAATATTAGGCTGTATTTTATCTAAACCAGCAATGTAATGATTCTGTAGTAATACTAAGGCAACTACTCCCTTGAGGGGGAAATCTATTATGGTTAGTTTACAGATAAGGCACGTGTAGGTATCTTCTCAATTTTGGTTCTATTAATCTATGCAGTCTATATTATGATGAAATGGAACTTTTCCTATTGTATTTGTACTAAAAAGTAACAACAACTGTTTTAGTATTAGTACTAGTCTTAATGTGATTGTATTCTAATCGGCAGGGTTTTAAAAATTATCTCAAAGGTTAATCTTGGTGATCATCACATTATACTCACTCTTATTCTTATCAGTTATATTTAGTGGCAGATTGCAAGCTTTCCTTATTATCTTGTTAAATCAAGAGGTGAAAGCCTTTCAAGGCTTCTCTTTTAAAACATCTTTTATTAATGCTAATATGCCAGATGGGAGAAATTAAAATGGTTCTGTTCTTCATGCTGCTGCTACCCACAATTTTACCACATCATTTGCTGGTTAAGGAAGCATATGAAAATGATAGGTAGAGCACACAGTTGTAAAAGTTCAGAAATGATGGAATTCCTTGTCTAGGAAACCCCCCCTTTTTCTTTTTTTAAAATTTTCCTAGAGGAAAAAAATGCCATCACTCTCCAAACATACCTGAGGAATACTGACTAAGACGGAATTAATATACTTGGAACTCATATGCAACATAATGTTTCCCAGTTACTCATGTTTACTTTAATCTTAAATTCTAGCCTATAGCCGGCAAAATGATTATACAAGAATAATCCCTCTTGATCCACAGGGTTAATTGTCCAGAGCAACTAAGTTCATTTAAATGTTGCTTCTTTCTCATGTCCCATCCTTTGGGAAATCAGTGGCTCTTGAGAATGCCTGTTTACTCTTTATTTTTACAGGTCTTGGGAAATACGTGCAAAATATTTTGGCGGGTTATGTAATCACTTTCCTACTTATCTGTCTAGCAGAGTGTTTTCCATCTTTTAACCTTCCCTTAGACACATCCAGACAAACTCTATTCTAAGCAGTTCACAAACTCTGAATTGTTTCTGCACCCAATCCCTGAGTCTTGAGAAGCGATACTTGGATGTGTATGAATGGAGGTTTTATCATAAGGGTTAAGCTTGAATTGACTCTAACTTTTGCTTAAGTTAAATCATGTGTAAACTTCAGTGTATAATATTTAATAATAATTGAACACAATCTGAAACACGTTACTTTCTACCTACCCCCTAACTGATTAGGTCTTTCTGGTTGAGAACTGTGAGTTCAGGAAAGATCCAAAACTTTTCTGTTCTTTCTTGGGGAAGACCAGGATTGCCAATGCTGGGATTGCTTTTAGTGCAATCACCAGCATGAGTAGAAGGTGAGTACGGTAGTTTTCTTTGATTCTATTCTGAAATCAGAAAGTACTCCCTGTTTTCTTCTCTTCTACTCTGATTTGAGTATGCAAATCTCTATGCATCCTTTTCCCAGGATGTTTCCCAAAGTCCAGATTTGACCAGAGTCTAAGGAGCAAATGCTGTAAATTAACATTCACGTATGGTTGGTAAGCCTGAAAATTGTGTTCGACTTTACTTGCCTCGGATATCTTAAATCCACAGCAGAGAAGAGTGGATGAAAGGCAATGTCAATTATTGGAAAGGGAATAATAGGAAAGTTAAAAGACCTATGAAATTAAAGTAAAAATATCTGTGTTCAAGGTTAGGATCTTAAAATTTATTAGTATGCTATCTCTGGCAAGTCACTTACGTTCTCTGAACTTCATTTTCTTAATTATTTATACATAATATTTGTATATATTTATGGGGTACATTTGATATTTTGTTACAGGCATAGAATATGTCATGATCAAGTCAAGGATTTAGGGTATCCATCATCTTGAGTATTTATCATTTCTATGTGTTCGGAACATTTCAAGTCCTCTCTTCTAGCTATTTTGAAATATACAATACATTGTGTTTTAACTATAGTCGTCCTACCCTGCTATTGAACAGTGCAACCTGTTCTTTTTATCTAATTGTATGTTTGTACAACCAACTCTCTTCATCCTCCCCTCTTCCTATGCTCTTTCCAGCTAGATAGGTACTCTGGTATCTATCTATCTCCATGAGATCAACTTTTTTAGCTCCTACATATGAGTGAGAACATGCAATATGTGTCTTTCTGTACCTGGTTTATTTCACTTAACATATTGACCTCCACTTCCATCCATGTTGTTATGAAGGACAGGATTTCATTCTTTTTTATGGCTGATTATGTGTGTGTATATGTGCATGTGTACATAGGCACATTTTCTTCATCTGTTCGTTCATTGATGAGTACTTAGGTTACTCCATACCTTAGTTATTGTGAGCAGTGTTACAGTAAATACGTAAATATGGGGGTACTATTATAGTATCCCTTTGATACACTGATTTCCGGATTTCCTTTCCTCTGAAAAAATACTCAGTAGTGAGATTGCTGGATTGTATGGTAATTCCATTTTTATTTTTTTTGAGAAATGGTCATACTGTTTTTCATAATGGCTGTACTAATTTACCTTCCCACTAATAATGTATGAGTTCCCTTTTCTCCACATCCTCTCCAGCACCTGTTTTTTTTTTTTTTTATCTTTTTAATAATAGTCATTCAAACCAGGGTAAGATGATATCTCAGTGTGGTTTTGATTTGCATTTCCCTGATGTTTAGTGATGTTGAGAATTTTTTCATATACTTTTTGGCCATTTATATATTTTAAGCAATGTCTATCAGATTTTTTGCCTACTTTTTAATGGGATTGTATTTTTGCTGTTGAATTGTTTAAGATACTTGTATATTGTTGATATTAGTCCCTTGTTGGATGAATTGTTTGTAAATGAGCTTCATTTTCTTTTCTGATAATTATTCATTCACACATTCTTTCATCCATTAATTTAACATGTGTCTTTTGTGGACAAATGGTATGTCTGAAACTTTATTTTCTTTATAGGATTGTTGATGTTGCTGTAGGAACCACATGAAATATAAAGCGTATAATATAAATAATGATCACATATTTTCTATGGATTATTCTACAAAGAAATACGTAAAGATTTCTAATAGCTCTTGTGTATATAGTTTGGTTTTTGTATTGACCTTACCACTTAATTAAATTTTCAGATTATTTAAAATATCAGTGGTATGTTATATAAGTATATATCTTGAAAGATAACCAAGAAGTTATTACAATCTATACAGAAAAAGTCTGAAATTTAGTTTTACACTTAATTTTGCTGTATATTCAGTTCTAATAAAAAAGGAGCAAAATCAAAAATTACCCCACCACCATCACTAATATGGATAACAATATTACAACCTATAAAGCACTGTCTATTTCTTGCCAGCAGTTAAGAAAATCTATTTCCATTTTTCATATGTCCAGGTCTTTCTGACTACATATGGAATCTAATGAATATGGAAATCACTTACCCTTAACACAATTGAATGCTAATAATGAACTATGCACAACTACCAAAATTTAGGATTATAATGTTGGGACTTCCCTATTTAAGATATATCTGCCTTTTACAAATTGTTCTCAGCTATTTGTATTTTTATAAAAACAACATACAGTGTTGTTCAACTTCTGCCCTTGTAATTTTCAGGCTGTTTTCCCATTGCCAGTCTGCTAAACCTCTATTCTTTTTAGCAATTTCTGAGAAAGAAATATACGCAACTGCTAGAAGCATAACGAGACAGAGCTGTGTAAGGCAGGGGGAGGGACACCACTATGGCAGTGTGGTTGATTTCATTTTTAAGTATGAAAAAGGCCACACTCACACACCAGACCAAATAAAAAGCATACAGTAAACGTGGGCCAAACAGCAGACCCAGGAACGGGTGTTAAGGTAGGAGAATCCCAGATGTCAGATAGGTCTATTTTTTAGTCCTTTTTTTCTAAATGTCTTTTCTAAATCCATTAGAGTTACAAAAATTGCCTAAAAAGGAATTACATTTCAGTGTCTGTAATTCATTTTTAAAACCAGCAAAAGAATATATTTACTCCATAAAAATTGTATTAGTTGGCATTCGCTAGTGCCAACTCTGGTCTCCTAGCTATCCCAATCATTTTCCATGACTCTTCATATTTTTATTTTAGGAGAATTCCAAAATCTGCTTGGAGAAAGTGTGCTCAAAGATTTTTCTCATAAACATGATTTTTTCCCCCCATGTAGTGATAAAGAAGGAGACTTAAAATGCATAAAGGACTACTACATGTTTGAACTGGTTAGTGAAGTTATTAAAGCAGGCTGCTAGCAGTGCCAATATATATAGACAAGTTGACTTTTAAGAGGAAAATTTGGCTTGTAATAGCTGATTGTACTGCAAAGTCTGGCTTGATATGAGGCTGCAGGGACATCAATGCAAAACCCTCCTTATTTATCAGGAAGTAGTGAGGGAAATTGGATTAAAAACTAACTAGAGGGAAAATTTCCCTGATAGATATTATCTTCCCATGAAAGCCTTGACCAAAAAGGCCTTCATTTTACCCATTGAAAAGGTTCATTCAACCATTGTATTGAGGGCCTGCTAGACACTATCCAAAGTGATGCTGCTTTTATTCTGTTCTTATTTTGCACAAGTGCATTCATCTTCCATACACTTTGGCAACCAGGAATTTGTCAATGTCAAAGAAAATACTCAGTATGTGGAGTCTGTGCAACATGACTTTGTTTAGATCTAGGTGCAGATAACCTAACACCAGACTGGAAAACTTGTCAAAAACATCCTGTTTGAGTCTGGAAGGTTTAAAACATTTTCTGTAATAAAGAATGGATTTTAAAGATTACAGAAATATAATAACAAGCATTTATATAGCACTCTATACATAGCCCCTAGGATAGTATTTTCAGTGGAAACTGTTGAGATGTATTATATGAGTGTATGCATGATTATCCCTTGTGCTGACAAAGAAACTGAGAGTCAGGGAGAGGAAATGGGTTTCCCAAGATTTCACAGGGAGTAATTGATGGACCCAGGACTCAAAGCCAGGAATTCAGATTCAAAATTTTACACTCACTCAATACCATACTGCTGCCTTTCTTTCCCAATGCAGTAAGGCAAAAACAAACAAACAAACAAACAAACAAAAAACCTAAGTGCACATGCATTTGTCCTCAAGACCAATTTATTTTATCAAGAAACAAGAATTATAGTGTAGAGGTAAGAAGACTGGCTGTATTTTCAGGATCCAAAAATTGAATGGGCTAGACATACTTCAGTATATCTGGATAGATTTTGAGACCTCTTTGGAAATATTTTGATTTTGAGGAAATGGGACGTGCTACTTTCATTTAAAAAATTCTTAAGTGGCTTGTGATAAATTTTGAGCTTTGAACAAATTAATTTATCAGACAAATGGTCAGTGTGGTTCACATTATTTAAAGTATCACTTAAAAATATGCTAATGTCATAAATAAGTAAATTATTTTATATGCTCGTCAATTGTTGATTGTTTTCACTTAAAAGTCCATTTTATAACTGAAGGAACTGATGTTAATGAAATCATTGATTTGTGAAATAGGAAGACTTTTGTAGATCTGGGTTTAAAATTAAGATCGTCTGTTCTTGTGTTGTCCAAGGAGCCATTTTATCAGGGTAGTACATGTTCTTCCAAAACAAGTAGTGCACCTAAAGGTCAGGATAGTCTCCTTGTTACAGAAGGACAAGGCAGGCTGTTTCATGTGGAGACTCAGTTTAGTTTTTCTGAGTGACCTTGTTCCAGTGCAAAATTAAACACTGCAGTGCACACTGCATAGAATTAAAATTTCACCAAAGAATGGCTTTTACAGTAAGGATCCACCCTGTCAAACAAATGGAGTTTAGAATGTGGACTTCCAACTATGACAATACATGAGATTTAACTTGCTGCAAGTTAAAAAGACACGTCTTAATTAAGATAAAAATAGTAAATTGCCTAAATATTGAACACATGTATGAGAATACATTAAATCAATGACTAATACATGCTTTGGAAATCTGGATAAGTATTTAAAATGTTTCTTCAATTAAAGACTGCAAAAGATATAACCTATAAATACAACTGTTGGAACTGGCTTTATTTATTATAACTATGAATATGATGTATTTGGTGTGCTTCTAATAGTTTATTATGCCAAATGCACTCACTAAATGAACCATATCCAAATTTCCAAATGGTGGGCAGCAGAGTCGATGCTGCTCACCTCACTGCTTGGTGGGGAGGGCTGGTGCGGTGCGGAGGAGGAAGGAGGTTGGCTTGCTTTCCTTCTCCTCCCTCCCTCTTTTGTTCCGTTCCGCCCTTCCCTCCCCCTGTCTTCTCTCCTTCCTTTACTTCTGTCTTCTGTTTTTTTAAAAAAACGTTTATTGAACTCTTTTTATGATTTAGGTACATTGCCAGGCCCTGAGGATAAAATAGTAAGTAGAGGTCGAGAGTACTGCCTTCTTGGAGCTTGCAGACAACGGAGAAATCAAACTGGAAAATTGGCCACTACAGTTCATTGTAACAGATTCACTAATGGGGAAATAGGAGTGCCACGGGGTCCCCTAACCAATACTTTGAGGGTAAGGCAAAGCTTATTGAAGGAAATTACATCTAACAGAGATATAATTTATCATCTATTCTTTGTTAAGAGTTTTCTATTTTCTGCAAAATTAAGATGCCACTTAAATCTTCCACACCTTCAGCTTTATTTTTTAATTGTATCCCTACATATGCCTTGGACTCCAGCCCATCTTCACAGTCAGTCTCTTCTCTAATCTTAGCTCTCCTCTTCCAGTTGCACTCATTGTACCCTGTTTCATATTATAATTCATTTTTTCCATTCATTTCTTCAACTGGAAGGCAAGAATTGATTCTTATTTTTCTTCTTAGTTCTCTACTTACAAACTCTCTTCCCCCAAACAACCAAGATTGTATCATTTTGTCTAGCACAGAAGTCTCTGATGGCACTAAAATGATTTATGGAATTTTTTTGTATGGATTTATTCATTCAAAGAATTGATTATCTATCATGTACAAGAAAAAGAGAACAAAGATGAACATTCATAATGAATGCATGCATCTAATGGAGATCAGACATATTCCCAAATAGGTTTAATTTTTAAAATTAGCTTATAGCACTCATTCATCTGTTCAACAATTGTTTATTGTTGTGCCAATCTCCAGTGTCATAGAGCTTACATTCTAATTGAAGGATATTGACAAGCAAGTAAATAAATGAATATGATGATTTCAGATAGTGATAAAATGCTAATAAAAATAATGCAACATGGTAGAAGATGTGTGAAACGTTTGTAATAGATTGAGACATCAGGGAAGGTCTCTGTAAATAGGTCCCAGTTGAAGTATGATTTGAATGGTGATAAGGAGCTAGCCATGGTAAGATCAGAAAGAAAGGAATTCAAAGTGGAGACAACAGTAAGTGCAAAGAACGCATTTGACATTTTTGAGGAAAGTAGAGATGTACAATGAGGCTGATGACTAGTGTCTAGGGAAGGAATGGTTTGAAATGAAGTTGAAGAAGAAGAAATGGATCTGATCATTATAACATCTTGTAGGCCAGGGTAAGGGTCTGGTTTTTATTTTAAATACAACAAGAAATCACTGAGAAACTTTAAATAAGTGAAAAACATGATCTGGTTGACACACTAAAAAGAAAACTCCAAATTGTGTGTGGAGAATGAATTTCAGGGAGAGGAAGATGGAGGCAGGGAGCCCTGGTTGGAGGCTGTTATGGTGGTCCATGAAAAAGATGATGGCGCCTTGAACAGGAGAGATGGGAGAGAAGACAGAGAGAAATGGGAAAATTGGAGATATTCTGTAGGGATGGATTCAACAGGATGTCTTGATAGATTGGGTGCCAGAAAGAGGAGAAGAGGTGAATTCATCAATGACTCTTGTCACAAGTATTCAAAATGGTAAAGAGTTATGGACATCGGGGTGTAGGGACAAAACTGGATTTCCTACTAGAGTGTAGTTGTTCACAGTATGAATCCTTACAGATCCTAGAGTGAGCAGGTGGAAGTAGTGGCAGTGATGGAGGTCTTTTTATTGCTTTAATAAGCCTAAGAGGAAGTTTTATATATAAACTTGATTAGTCTATGGAGATAATTAAGGCTTTTGCTTGGAATTATTATACTAGTTCAATGCTGCAAGACTTACCTCATATTTATTAAAAATTTGTTAAACGTAGTTTGTGTCATAAAGTAGATATTTCACAACATGAGACCCTTGGTGGAGAATATTTAAAGGTGAAAATCTTTGATGCTAAAAAGTTTGAAACACCCATACTTATATTTTGGGTATTTTAGTGAGTTAGCTGAGCTACCTCTTCTCTTTCCTACTCATCTGATTTGCTCGCCAGTTGCTCTTCTCCACTCTTTTGACTTGTTTCTAATGTAACAAGGAATGCCAGTGACTACGAATTAATTGTATGTGGGTTTTGGGAGCTTCAAAACAAATAGCTTTTATAAAATAATATTTTATCATCCACATTCTAATTTCCCATATTTTCAACATTAAATTGAAGTTTTTTTAATTGATACTTTAATGATTTCATGAAGTATAATTGAAATACATGTTTTCTCTCATCAAAATTAGTGTTTCAGCTTTAAAGTCTTTACATATATGTATATAAAATTTATATATATGTGTATAAATATATACATATATGTATATAAAAATGATATATATAAAATTTCCAGTGGGATAAGAATTAAAATTAGCAGGTGATTGAATAGAACACTTAGAACACAGTGGTCTGAGGTGATAATGAGGATTCTAACACTGAACTCTAGTTGCATTGGCAAGTCTGTCAAGAGTTTACTATTTGATACTCTGCAAGTCACATGAATTCTCTTCAATTTTTCACTAGCAAAATGGTACAGCAAAGAACTCCTGATGAAATATGACAAATATTAGATCACACAAAAAGATAAAAAGGAAAATGAATAACAATCTGTGAATTTAGGACTTTACATTAAAGATGAAGAAGTAGGATTGGGGACAAAGCTTATTTTCTAACATATTTCTCCATCACTCTACTGATGTTTAATCATTTGTTTTGCATTTATTGACTACTTACTATATACCAGGCACTCATGCTATGAAAATTATTATTTTACTCAATTCACTTTTTGATCTAAAGAATGTTCAGTTTTGCTGATGGAATTTTATTTATTATGAAGATGGAATAATTTTATCTACATCCATTGACTTTTTATTTGGTCTTGTTGGTTTTTTTCTAGTATGATATTCTTTTATATAGTATTTGAGTGAATACAAAAACTGATAGGTCCTGGTCAATGGCTTTTGGAATTTCTACCCAGCTAAAGAAGATCGTTTTTATAATTCTAAAAAGAAGGAAGAAGCAAACAAATCATTATTAATGTATATATGATACTAGAATACAGACAGCCGTGTTGTCTTTGAAGTAGATTTCTTTTTGTACATGAAAGAAAAAAAAGAAGACTATTTTTCTAATGTTTGTCACAGTTCTTGTTGGAAATATGGGGTTTTTCCTTTCTTTTCTTTTTTTTTTCCTTTCGACTGTTTGAGAATAAAAAGCCCATATGCAAACTGCCCTTTAAATCCTTGTGAATCTATATGGGGGCCTTATTTAGAAAGTCTACAGCTTAATAATTATTTTTATTTGGTTTATTTGCATTACCTTTAGCACATAATCCCCCCATGGAATAAACTTCATTCAATGTAAGATGCTAACTATAAACTACAAAGAGCACTTGTTTATAAGGAGCTTGCCATAAGGAAGCCTGCGCTTAGGAGCTGATGCCATAGTGATAGTGCTGAATTCAGAGGGAAATGCGGATCCCATCAATTCAGGACAAAATGCCCTTCAAAGTGAAATGACTACTTTATAAAGGGATTTTCCTTTTTAGACTAACTCTTGTTAATACTGATACAAAATCATACCCAACACCTTGTATTTATATGGCACTTCATTTTCTAAAAGCAATTTCAATAATTTGATATTTCATTCCCAAGAATGTATTGTGATCTTCCAGTAACTTGAATGTAAAGAAACAAAGACACAGTGCCTGCGTTAGAAAGATGTGCAATATAGTGGGGAAGAATGACATAGAAGTAGGCTAAAATACTATAACACATGCTAAATACAGAGTAAGTAACCCTGAATAGGAAAGATGAGAGGAAAGATGAAGATGCCACTAATTTTGTTATCTTATTTGAGCTTTCTTGTACTACTTTCAGATAAATAACGCAGACATTGCAATCTGCATCTGATGGATGAGGAAACACACTTTCTGTTGG
This sequence comes from Lepilemur ruficaudatus, assembly GCA_963574885.1. Taxonomy (NCBI): domain Eukaryota; kingdom Metazoa; phylum Chordata; class Mammalia; order Primates; family Lepilemuridae; genus Lepilemur; species Lepilemur ruficaudatus. The sequence goes on from CAUYRT010039770.1 coordinate 48,796, forward strand.
GTGAAATGCTTTGCCTGAGGTCCCATAGCTGATTGTTGACATGGTTGGGGTCTTCTGCCTCCTCACCTAGTGCTCCCTGTACTTTGCAGCTCTGATCCAAATCACAACCTTGTATTCTGGTGTAAAATTGCTTTGTTTCCTTAACTGATACACAGTTGATGCAAAGATGTTAGTTGACAAAAGCTGTCCTGTTATGAGCTTTCTCTGATGTGAATTCAAATCACATTTCGGAGGGCACGTTTCAGGCGGTCTCTAAATAAGGCATCCTTGGGCTTTTGCATTTTCATTAAAAAAGGACCATGGTTTTCTGTACTGATATTTAATGAGATTTTATTCATATTTAAATATTTGAATAATTATATTTGCTTATATGGTAAAAGCAAATTTGAGGCAAGTGATTTTTCGGCCAAAAACAGAACAATAACAATCCTGGTTCAATCAAACCATGCTTGGATTCAGTGAAGAAATAAAATAACTGGCATGTCTAGTTTCTAATTTTCCAGAAAGGGACCTCAGAGATATTTTAATCATTTTCCAATGTTTGTAATAGTTCTTGTTGCCTCAACTTGGAGATGTGAGCTTTCTCGTTTAGTATTCTTAAAGGAGCACTTTGGATTAGGTTTCTACCCCCTGAAACATCAGAATGAACATGAATAAACTTAAATTACACAATGGTATCTATTGTATGGGCCGTGTTGGAAACATGGCAGCCCATACAATCCAAATTATTGGGAATAAAGATTGTTAAACTACTCTCCGACAAACTTTGAGAGTGTGAAAAGGAAGCTAATTGTTTTAGTCTTTTCTGTATTGATTATGTTGGAGCTCTAATTGAATCGGATAGGCATAATATATACATAAGGTGCTGAACCACTGGGATAATGCAGTTGGACTTGTTGCAAACACTGATATAATTAAGGAGTTGTTAACGGTTGTATAATAAACCTCTATTATCAAGGACTTTTAACTAAGTATTAAAAATTCATTCTCAGCTGCAACTTGCCATTCATGGTCTCAGTTAGGAAGCAATTTTCCTTTACAAATTTTATTTAAAAAAAAAGAAAAGAAAAAGGGGAAAAAAGCCTTTTCCTTTATAGCTTTGTAACTGATTTTTTTCCTTTAATGAAAAGTTTTAGGCATGGGTTTCCCTTCTAAAAGGGAAAATTCCTGTTATGTGAGAAGTAAAAGAGGAAACAGTTCCTTTCCACACCTAATGCCCTTTCTCATTGGGTAGAGGGCTCCTTTTAAAAGTATATTTGTATTGTTTTTGTAAATTAAAAAAGAAATCCGTGTTTAAGAGGTTAAATGACACAAAGATATATAAAGAAAATTTTAAAAGCCTGCTCCTTTCTTAGTTGATATCTAATTATATATTATCTTATACATTTCCCTGTATTGATACAAACATATATATCTTCATTTTTTTATGCCGCATTTTGAAAAGTCAAATTTGAACTTAATTTTTCTAAATCTTATCCCAATAGTTGAGCCAAATATTTTTGTGCCAAGACCAATAGATGGGCTAAAAAGCACTTATCCATGTAACCTTTCCTTTGATCAAATACTGACATGTACATACATCATAAATTTAGAGTTAAGTAATAAAAATAATAAAAAAATGAGCTTCCATGTTGAATTAATTTCCCCTCAAATAGTTTTCCTCACATCCATTCACACTCATACCAGCTTCTTTATGTCTTTTCATCCTGAAGGCAGCACACGGCCCTGGAGGAGACGTAATAACTCTGCCAGCCACGAACTGAGACTGGATGCTCCATTATTCTACACAGAAAAACAGCTGAGACTCACTATCCCCTTAATTCTAATGTCAATGGTTTCTACTGAACACTTTGTCTTAAAAGTAACACTCAATGTTTGCTTTGACCACAAGATGCAAATCTTTTCTGGATTCTTCTCTCTACTCTTTGTGGGAAGACGGTGTCATAGCACCCAATTTGCCACAGACAAAACTCCTGTTGGAGAAGACACATGTTTGATGAGCCTATCATTTCAAAATTATCAGGATTTATTTTAGTGATGCTGGAATAAATGTCAAGATAAATAATATTGACCTCAAAAAATGAATGGCAATTGCTCTGATGATCTTTATTATGAACTCCTTTGATGGCTAATTTATTGTGTGATGAACTTAGTGGATTAAAACAACACACATTTGTTATCTCGTCGTTTCTTTGAGTCAAGAGTCTGGGCATAACTTAACTAGGTACTTGGCTCAGTGTCTTACAAGGCTGCAGTCAAGATGTTGGCCAGGACTGTGACTTTATTTGAAACTTAACGTCCTCTTCCTAGCTCACTGGTTGTTGGCAGAATTCAGTTCCTTGAGGTTGTAGCATTGAGGGTCTCAGTTCCTAAAGACTACCTGGAAGTTCTCAGTCATGTGGCCCTCTCTACAACGTGGCTGTTTGCTTCTTTAAGACCAGCAAGACAGTGTCTCTCTCTCACTCTCCGGTCTGCTAAAATGGAGGCTTACATAAGATAACGAAATCATGGAAATGAAATCCCATCACTTTTGCCGTATTTTATTGGTTAGAAGCAAGTCATGGTGTCCACCCACACTCAAGGGGAGGAGATTATACAAGAGCGTAAATCATCTTAGATGTGTCTGCCACATTTATATATACATACATCTATTTGTGAGCATAATTTTTATTAAAATGATAAAATAGAATCCTCATTTAGCTGGTGTTTTAGAAATCTTCAGTTAAACATAATTTCCTGTTGAACAGCTTATTTTCTGGTGAGAGTGGAAAATTTGCATTTTGATATTTTTGATTTTTTTCTAAAATGAATTTTATAGGCCTTTGTCTTCTAAAGAAAAGGGCTCTGTATGCAGTGTTACTTTTCTGACCTGAGCCCATCTCTAGGAACCTCAGTCATTGAAACATGCCATCTTCAGTGATATCTTCATGGGTTCTTAAAGTGAGAAGAATCTTTTTTATTCATCTCTTAAGTGCTTACTTTTCTGTCCCAATCCCTCTATTAGATACTTTAATATATATTATCTATTGAAAAGTAAAGGTGGCTTGCTGACGAGGATGTCCAAAAATATAAACCCTCAGACCCTGCCAGTGGATATAAATTGGCTCAACAAGTAGGATTACCTAGCAAAATTGAAGGTGCTCACCTCAATGACTCAGAATCTCCCAGATAGGTATATATCCCAGAGAAAATCCTTCAGGAAAATGTTCATAATACCATTGTTTCATATAGCAAAACTAGAAACACCCAACTAGGAGGATTAGAAAATATATTATGAACCATTCATACAATGGAATGTCATACCAAAGTGAAAATAAATGATTGGCCTACATCCATATGGAGAAACCACACAAACATCATGTTGTGGGAAGGAAAAAAAATCATGTTGTAGAAGAAAATATTCAATATGTAAAAAAAATTTTGTAAAGTTCAAGACCATGCCAAACTCAATATATTATTTAGATATGTGTAAATACTTAAATATAAAAGAAAGAAAAGAAGGAATTATAACTCAAAATTTAGCTTTTTGGGGGGGGATGTTAGTGCTTACAAACTACTAGTATGTTCTATTTTTAAGGCTAGTGGTTTGTGCACAACTGTTTGCTTTATTATGCTTTATTGTGTGTATTTTCATACAATAGTTTATGATGTAAGTACATATTCTTTGATAGTTCAGTGAATTATACAACTTCTAGGTTTTTGGTTTTAAGATCTCAGGTAGATTCAGGAGAAGGCACTGAAAAAGTGGTAGACAGAAGGGAAGAGGGACTTTTCTTGCTTAAAGCATCCTCAGAGCATCAGAGTGCTTAGGGATGGCAAGACCTAATAACAGAATGGAAAAGGCCAAAAGAGGAAAGAAGGGTCAAGGAAGTACCAGACTTGGGTGAGGGGTCATACGCACCGCTGCACAATTCAGTATTTCTGGAAGGCATGAAGAGGTGGCTGTAGTGGCAAGAATGCGATTGTGTGGAAGTACACCCTTTCCCACATAGGTGTAGCCCAGGTCCACTCTTCCTTCTGTTCTGCAATCCTGCCACTGCATTAGTGTCCAGGGAACAGGATGTATGGGACCATTCACCTCATACAGTTTGGTAGCAGTGAGCATTCAGCAGCACCATTCAACATTCAGGAGTCAGACATATCTGAGTTTAAAATTTCAGCTTTACTATGTGTTCATATACTAACCTTTGTAAAGTTACTTAACTTTTTCTTCATGGAGATAATAATGTACCCATTGACCAAATATTTACTGAGCACAAAATATTTGCCAGACACTATGCTGGAAACCAAAGAGCCAGTAGTATATCAGAAAACTTTGTTTTTAGTGACAGAAATCTAATTCACATGGGCTTAAACACGTGAGGCATGCATTGGCTCATATGATGGAAAAATCCTGTTTTGTGGATACTGTTAGTTTCAGTTGTAGCTTGGTTTATGCTTCAAACAATTTCATTAGTGTCTGTTCCTTCACTCTTCTTCCTCTGGATTGGCTTCCTTCCAAGCTCTGCCTTCTAAGGCATCATTATGTTCACATCATGATAATACTCAAAAAGGAAATGTCTGTTAAAGTATTGTCCATACCAGCCCTGGTGCTTACTCTCTCTGGTTGGCCCATATTGAACCATGTGCTCATTTCTGGTCAGGGAAATGGAATGACTAGACCAGCTTAAACCTAGGTCACGTGTCCCATCCCTGGAGTCTGGGGCAACCCCAGTGCAGGGCCAATATTGAAAATGAGGGAGAAGCTTCCTCAAAGTGTAACTGGGAGACTGTTTCCAAAAGGAAGGACATTAACCCAGGAAGCAAAAAGAACAAACGTTCATTTCGGATGGTAGGCAAAAGCTTCCCCAGTTGTTGCCCTCTTGAGCATACAGTTCAATGTGGAAGATGGGAATTAATAAAATAATATTAAAAATAGGTGTAAAATTGCAATTGAAAAGATTATCAGAAAAGAGAGAAGCATGACGCTATGAGAGTTATAGTAAAGGAGTGTGACCTAGTCTGGCAGGTTGTAGATTCCTTCCCAGGGAAAGACTGCTTGAGTTGGGTTTAAAAGATGAATACAAGTCAACTGGTTAAATATTACAGAGAACACTTCTGGAAATGTAACAGTATGTTAAAATACTTGGTATCAGGAGAGAGTACCTCAAATATTAGGATATAATTATTTTTCTAGATGATTATTTTCTAGAGCAAAGAAAGCCAAAGTGTGATCGATGCACTGAAGTGATAGAGAAGTCCCAGGCCCTACAGAGCCTTCTGGATCTTTTACAGAATTTAGCTTTTGCTGAAGGTCAAAGTGAAGCCACTTGGGGGTTTAAACAGACAGATGATTTGATCAGTTTTTAATTTTAGAATGATTCTTTTTCTGTTCATTGTGGAGAAAGTTTAGAGGAGTAGATGTTGGTCTATCAGTAAGGACGCTGTTGCAGTAGTCCAGGTCCCGTACCTGGGGGTGACTTTGCTCCATAGAGGACATTTGCAATATCTGAAGAATTTTTTTTCTCTTTGTTTCATTTATTTATTTTTTATTTTGTACTTTTTTATTTCAGCATGTTATGGGAGTACAAATGTTTAGGTTACATATATTTTGCCCCATCTGAATCAGAGCTTCAAGCCTGTCCACCCCCCAGACAGTGCACACCACGCCCATTAGGTGTGAATGCACCCATACCCTCCTCCACCCTCTAACCTGCCCGACACCCAGTGAATGTTACTACTACTATATGTGGACTTAAGTGTTGATTAGTTAATACCAATTTGATGGTGAGTACATATGATGCTTGTTTTCCCATTCTTGGGATACTTCACTTAGTAAAATGGGCTCCAGCTCTATCCAGGATAATACAAAAGGTGCTGGATCACCATTGATTTTTGTAGCTGAGTAGAACACCATGGTATACATATACCACATTTTATTAATCTACTCATGTACTGATGGGCACTTGGGTTGTTTCCACATCTTTGCAATTGTGAATTGTGCTGCTA